>CAUYQU010078900.1:0-96358 GCA_963574635.1 Cheracebus regulus
GGGCTGCTCCGCCTGGGAATCTCCTGGTCTGGGGGTAATAAAAATCCGTCTGGAAATGCGGCGTCCACTCACCCTCTGCACTTTCACTGGGAGCTGCAATCCTGAGCTGCTCCTAATCCGCCATCTTGGATCTCTCCCTCATTTCATACTTCTTTAAAAGTCCTATCTCCAAATAGAGTCATACTCTGAGGCACTGAGGGTTAGGACTTCAACATATGAATGGCAGGGGGACACAGTCCCATCAATACCATTACTCTTCCAGTCCCACTGGCTTGGTATAAAATGTTTTTTTTTCACATTACATGCCTGTATCGAAACATCTCATGTACCCCAGTCATAAATATATGCACCTACTATGTACCCACAAAAATTAAAAATAAAATTTTTTTCTAAATAAAATAAAAAACTTTTTGGTTATTCTACCAAATTTACAAGGATTTAAAGGGAGGTTTCATACATTCCTTAATAGACTTTACAACACATACTTAAATTTGTTTAATTATTTAAAGGAAATCATTCCTTTTGAGAATTCTTTTTTGTTGTTGTTTTGTTTTGTTTTTGAGATAGGTTCTTGCTCTGTTGCCCAGGCTGAAGTGTAGTAGCATAATCACAGCTCACTGCAGCCTCACCCTCCTGGGCACAAGTGATCCTACCACCTCAGCATTTCAAGAATTCTTAATGGTTAGGGAATTATGTATAATAATTATTTTTTTGATTTTTAGAGACAGGGTCTCACTATGTCACCCAGGCTGGTCTCAAACTCCTGGGCTCAAAGGATCTTCCTACCTCAGCCTCCTGAATAACTGGGCCTAAAGGTATACACCATCACATCTGTTTCATTTTTAAAGTAATGATGGCTCCAAGAAAAATATATATTTTCTCTTTTCATATGCTTGAAGATAACTTGACTATAAACAGCTTTTAAATCTGAACTGAAAAAAAAATGTTTTTCAGGAATAAGTCTAAACTAAAATCCAATGTAAAATTATCCTAATATGAAGATGTGATCGTTCAAGTGCTCTTTATATTTTTATCCTGCTTAACAGTGGTATAAATGTGAATCTCAACCAAATATTTTAGAAGAGATTTCTTTGCTCATTAGGGAAAAAAATCACTTATTAATAGTATAGACTAGGTATACTACAGTTAAAAAAAAGTCTCTAAATCTTAGTGGCTTAAAAGAACAAGTGTATTTTGTGTTTATGCTGTTAAGTTGAATTACTTGAAATTTCCAGTATTTCACAATTTTTGAAATAGAGACACTGCAAATTCATACGGATTGGTGTAATCCATAACAATCACAGAATGATTAGGGCCTCTGCTCTTTTGTTGTTGTCTGTACTGAGAAGCGCAGTCTAACAGGTTCCACCAGCTAGGATATTGCTGGTTACCTTGGCAGAAGGAAAGGAACTTAAGAAAGTACACATGTCATTTAACACTGCACTTTTATTGGTCAAAAAAAGTTATAAGACTATATTTAACTTCAGTGAGGTAGGATAGTGCTATCAGTATGCCAGGAAAAAGGAGAACTTGAATATTATTGACTACCAAATCTAGTAGTGTTTATGTCAATGTCACGCAGTAATAATGATTCTTTTATATATTTTTTCTAGTCCTTTGTTTCCTCTGTCCCTCCCTCCCTCCTTCCCTTCTTTTTTTTTTTTTTTGAGATTGAGTTCCACTCTTGTTACCCAGGCTGGAGTGCAATGGTTTGATCTTGGCTCACCATACCCTCCGCCTCCCAAGTTCAAGAGATTCTCCTGTCTCAGCCTCCTGAGTAGCTGAAATTACAGACATGCACCACCAAGCCCAGCTAATTTTTTTTAATTTTTAATTTTTTTATTTTTAGTAGAGACAGGGTTTCTCCATGTTGGTCAGACTGGTCTCGAACTCCTGACCTCAGGTGATCCGCTTTCCTGGGTCTCCCAAAGTGCTGGGATTACAGGCATGAGCCACCGTGCCCAGCCCCTTCTTTTTTTTCTTTTTTTGAAACAGAGTCTCGTTCTGTCACCCAGACTGGAATGCAGTGGCATGATCTTGGCTAACTGCAACCTCCACCCCTAGGGTTCAAGCCATGCAGTGGTGCCATCATGGCTCACTGCAGCCTCTACCTCTTGGGTTTAAGTGATTCTCCCGCTTCAGACTCCCGGGGAAGCTGGGACTACAAACGTGCACCACCATGCCTGGCTAATCTAGTCCTTTCATGCATGCGTAACCTGTTTTAATGAAATTATATGGCTCAATTGCGCAGGTGATTGTTTTTATTTTTGTTTTCGTGCACTATACAAATTGAAACTCATTGGGCATTTTTAACCCCAGATAAATCTAATGTATTTAAGTAGTCTGTGTCATTGAGTTTCAGAAATAAGTTTTGGACCTTGTTATTATTAAAATAATAGGCTCCCTGGGTTATTATTCTTCAATAACATGTCACATTCCCTTAGAACATGTAACATAGTTCCTATGGTAAGGCAATTTTTAAAAACTGTTTCTTAGTCTGTAATTGAAATTCTGCAACAGACATGGAAGAAACCATGTTTCAGTAGTTTCTTTACCTTCTTTTTTTCTTTCATCCCAAACTTAAATAATACAATACATAATATAATGCAATGTTTAAGACAGTATTATGTTTAAGAATGAAATGGTAGACAATTTTATTAAACTAGTTGGTCTTATCAGATAAAATATCACTACTCTAGTGAAATTCCAGTACTTAATTTTTACTCTTTACTAGTGTATTGGTATAAGAATTGTCTTATAATTTTTTGGATAGAAAGTATAACAAGTAGCTAATCACTGCATTATCATAACAAATATCAAAGGGATTTATACTTATAAATTTGTTTTAATAATAGCTTTATTAGGATAAACCCATACACCATATAATTCACCCACTTACAATGTAAAATTTAATGGTTTTTAGTATATTCAGAGTTGCATAGTCATCACTAAAATTCATTTTGGAACATTTTCATTATCTCAAAAAGAAGTCCCATACCTATTAGCACTTACTCCCCATTTCCCCAGTCTCACCCCATTCCCAGCCCTAGGCAACCACAAATCTACTTTCTCTCTACTGATTTGCCTATTCTGGATATTTCCTATACATGAAATCAGACAACATGTGATCTTTTGTGACTGATTTCTTTCATTTAACATAATGTTTGTTTGTTTTGTTTTGTTTTTTGAGACAGAGTCTCACTCTGTCACCCAGGCTAGAATGCAGTGGCATGATCTTGGCTAACTGCAACCTCCACCCCTAGGGTTCAAGCCATTCATGTGCCTCAGCCTCCCGAGTAGCTGGGACTATAGGCGCACACCACCATGTCTGGCTAATTTTTGTAGTTTTAGTAGAGATGGGGCTTCACCATGTTAGCCAGGCTGGTCTAGAACTCCTGGCCTCGAATGATCTGCCTGCCTTGGCCTCCCAAAGTGCTGGGATTACAGGTATGAGCCACTGCTCCCAGCCACATTTAGCATAATATTTTAAAGGTTTATGCATGTTTTAGCATGTATCAGTACTTCATTCCTTTTTATTGCCAAATAATATCCCATTGCATAGGTATACCATATTTAATTCATCCATTCATCAGTTGATAGACATTTGGGTTGTTTCAAATTTTTGCCTAATATGAATAATGTTATTATGAACATTTGTGAACAAATTTTTGTATACATGTACATGTTTGTATTTCACCTGAATATATACCTAGGATTAGAATTGGTGACCATATAACTCTGTGTTTAATATTTTAAGAAATTGCCAGATTGTTTTCCAAAGCAGCTATACCATTTTACTTCTACCAGAAATATATGAGGATTTTTAATTTTTCCACATTTTTGCAAGGACTTGTTATTATCTTGTCTCTTTGATTATGGTCATCTCAGTGCGTATGATATGGTATCTCCATGGGCTTTTGATTTGCATTTCCCTGAGAGCCAATGATATTGAGCATCTTTTTTTCATCTGTTTATTGGCCATTTGTTTATCTTCTTTGGAGAAGTGTCTGTTCAGATCCTCTGCACATTTTTCAATTGGGGTGTCTTTTTATTATTGAGTTCTAAGAGTTATTACTGAGTTCTATATATTCTGGATACAATTCCACTATCAGATATATGATTTGCAAATATTTTCTCTCATTCTGTGGGTCTTTTCATTTTCTTAATGGTATTCGTTGCAGCACAGTTTTTCTATTATTTTCTTTAGTTGCTTGTGCTTTTGGTTTCATATCTAAGAAACTGTTGCCTAATCCAAGTTCACAAATATTTATGCCTATATTTTCCTGTAAGAGTTTCATGGTTTTATCTCTTACATTTAGTTCTTAGAACCATTGTCAGTGAAATTTTTTACATGGAATAGGGTAGAAATAAAATCTTATTCTCTTGCATATGGATGAAATTTGTCCTAGCACCATTTTTGCAGGGTGAGTGTTTAATTTTAATAAATTGCATTATATTATAAATCTCACACATTCCTTACTTTTTTTTTTACTTAATAGTATCTTTTTTAAAAAAGCAGTATTTTAGATTCATGGAGTATATATACAGGTTTGCTGCATGGGAATATTGCATAATGCATGCTGGGTTTTGGACTTCTATTGAACCTGTCACCCAAATAGTGAACATGGTACCCAACAGGTAATTTTTCAGCCCTTTCTCTTCTTCCTGCTTTCCCCTTTACAGAGTCCCCAAATACACATTGTTTTCATCTTTATGTCCCTGTGAACCCCTTGTCTATTTCCCACGTAAAAGTGAGAGCATGTGGCATTTGATTTTCTGTTTCTGCATTAATTCACTTAAGATAATGGCCTCTAGTTGCATCCATGTTGATGCAAAGGACATGATTTCTTTCTCTTTTATGGCTGTATAGTATTCCATGATTCCATGGTGTATATGTACCACATTTTTTTTTTTTTGAGATGGAGTCTCCCTCTGTCACCCAGACTGGAGTGTAGTGTGGTGATCTCAGCTCACTGAAATCTCCACCTCCGAGGTTCAAGTGGTTATCCTGCCTCAGTGTGAGAAAACATTTTAAATGGTCCATTTTCAAGGCATAGAAATCCAAGTACTGGCAGCCAGCCTGTGGATGTGACCAACCTCATGGCTCATGCACCTAGACAGGATACACAAGAGGGGTCAACCCATAAAAGGGAAGCGGCCAGCCACGGTGGCTCACACCTGTAATCCTATCACTTTGGCAAGTGAGGCGGGCAGATCACCTGAGGTTGGGAGTTTGAGACTGGCCTGACCAACATGGAGAAACCCTGTCTCTATTAAAAATACAACAAAATTAGCCGGGCATGGTGGTGGTGCATGCCTGTGATCCTAGCTACTTGGGAGGCTGAGGCAGGAGAATCGCTTGAACCCGGGAGGCGGAGGTTGCTGTGAGCCGCGATGGCACATTGCACTCCGGCCTGGGCAACTAGAGCGGAAACTCAGTCTCAAAAAAAAAAAGGAGTCGGGGAGAAAGTTTCCTTATTGGGAAATTGAAACTTAAGCGGTAAAGGGGAACGGGGTATGATCTTATCAGGAGACAATGAAACTTAGGCGACCTCTGGGAAGATTATAACCCCATAGTACTCGACCAATGAGGAACTGGGGGAAGGACTTGTGTGCTAGGAGGTAAATTACTTGCTGTGACTGCTCTGGATGTGCCTGTCTAGCAGACATCCTATCTTGCAAGACTGCCATTTAAAGTCTCCTTTCTGTTGTTCTTTGTGTCTGTGAGTCCATTCTTTGGGTTTGGATGAGTGAATTTGTTTCCCACACTCAGCCTCCCTAGTAGCTGGGATTACAGGCATGCACCACCATGCCCGACTAATTTTTGTATTTTAGTAGAGATGGAGTTTCACTAGGTTATCCAGGCTGGTCTTGAATTTCTGACCTCAAGTGATTTGCCCACTTCGGCCTCCCAAAGTGCTGGGGTTACAGGCATGGGCCACTATGCCCGGCTCACATTTTCTTTATCCATTTCACCATTGATAGGCACTTAGGTTGATTCCATGGCTTTGCCAATGTGAATAGTGTTGCAATAAACATATAAGTGCAGGTGTCTTTTTGATAGAATTTCTTTTACTTTGGGTAGGTAGCTAGTAGTGTGGTTGCTGGGTTGAAGAGTAATCTTCAGTTCTTTGAGAAATCTCCAAATGGCTCTCCACAGGGGCTGAACTAATTTACATTACCATTAATAGTGTATAAGCATTCCCTTTTCTCTTCATCCTTGTCAATATCTGTCATTTCTTTACTTCTTAATAGCCATTCTAACTGGTGTGAGATGGCATTTCATTGTGGCTTTAATTTGCATTTCTGTGATGAATAGTGATGTTGGGCAGTTTTTCATGTTTGTTGGTTGCCCGAATGTCTTCTTTTGAGAAGTGTCTGTTCATGTCTTTTGCCTGCCTTTTAATGCAGTTATTTGTTTTTTGCTTGTTGATGTCGTTAAGTTTCCTATAGATTCTGGATATTAGTCCTCTGTCAGATGCATAGTCTGCAAATATTTCCTCTCATTTTGTAGGTTGTCTGTTTACTTGGGTGATTATTTCTTTTACTGTGCAGAAGCTCTTTGGTTTAATTAAGTACCATTTCTCAATTTTTGTTTTTCTGCATTTGCTTTTGAGATCTTACTCATATATTTTTTGCCTAGGCCAATGTTCAGAAGTTTTTCCTTGGTTTCCTTCTAGGACTTTTACAGTTTGAGGTCTTATGTTTTTAAGTCTTTAATCCATCTTGAGTTAATTTTTGTATATGCTAGCACCATTTATTGAAAAGATTATCCTTTATTACTAATACATAGTCTTGGGATCCTAGTTGAAAACCAGTTGACTGTAAATATGAGAGTTTATCCTGGACTCTCAAATATATTCCATTGATCCATATATATATATATATATATATACATACATACATATACATACATATGCCAGTACCACATTGTCTTCAATACTGTAGCTTTATAGTAAGTTCTGAATTTGGAAAGTGTGAGTCCTCTCTTTTCATTCTTTTTTTCTATGACATTATTTTGGCTACTCTGGGTCCCTTTAAATTTCACATGAATTTTATGATCATCTTTTCAATTTTTGAAAAGAAGCCAACTGGACTTTTGGTAGAGAGTATTCCCATTTTTATAATATAAAGTCCTCTGATCCATGAGCAGTGGAAGTCTTCCCATTTATCTAGGTCTTATAAAATTTCTCTAACAATGATTTGTAGTTTTTACAGTATGAGTTCTACACTTTTTGTTAAATTTTTTCTTAAGTATTTTATTCTTTTTGATGCCATTGTAGATGGAATTTTTTTAGATTTCATTTTCAATTTCTGTATTACTATTATGTAGAAATATGACTAATTTTTACACATAGATCTTGTATCCTGAAATCTTGCAGAATTTGTGCTTTGCTTTGTTTGGTTGTTTACTAGATTTCTTAGTATTTTCTATATGAAAATCATGTCATCTTCAAATGAGATAGTTTCTTCATTTCCAATTTAGATGCCTTTTATTCTATTTTCTTGCCTGATTTCCCTTTCTAGAACCTTCAGAACAATGTTGCACAAAAATGACAAGAACAAACATCCTGTCTTGTTCTGGATCTTAGGAGAATGACATTGTCTTTCACCATTAAGAATGATGTTAGCTATGGATTTTTCACAGATACTCTAATCTTTTAAAGAATTTATAGTTGTAACATTCTTCTCTTAAACAGTTTTATTACTTAATACACAATAGCATAATAAAATCTGATGAAATTGAGATAAGCATTAAACAAAGAATAGGGTTACATTTTGTCTCATCTGTAATTACTGGACACCTTTTTTGTGTGCTTGCCCTGTCCATAACCTCCTCCAAGGGAAACTGACCTATTAATGGGCCCTGTTGTTTCAGAAGCCGTATTTGGTATGTAGCGATGTCTTCCCTCTTTCCCTACCCTCCAACCATATCTACTGGACCGGATTAACCATCTGTCTCAGGAACAGCTGATCTTTAGGTGAGAGAGTAATCTTTACCCCCTAAGGCCAGATTCAAAAAAATTAATTTGACCAAATGAATTTTTCTAAGGAATTGGACCTAAGGAACAAAAGTGAATTTGTGAATGCTTTAGCTAAAAATCTATGAGACAGAACCCAAGATTGAGAGTCCATAATGGACCACATGTAATATAATTATGGGGAAATAGAAATTATAAGTAGAAAGAAGTTTATTAACACAAAATAGTAGACACACAGCATAGAGCTGAGTGACACTAACAGCAGAGTTTGTGAGGAAAGATTCTTTAACTCCTGCATCTAAGGTTTCTAGAATAAGTTTGAATCCAAAACCAATATCCAGCCTCAGTTCTTGAACTTCCATGAATTCCTCGTCTGCTTATTCCTCCACATATGCTAACTTGAAAGGATCTCTGTTGCGTGTAAACACAGAGTTGTTGAAACAGAGTAAATGAAATAACTAAAAACACTCAGCATAAACTTGTCACATTTGACAATAATATTTTTCTCAAGTGTCCTGAACTCTTAAAAGAATGACATGGGAAAAGAGAATGAAAATTATTTTGGGGTTAGTAAAGGATGAAATTCATGAAAGCAATTAAGAAGGAAAATAGGAGAACCTTAGGATCCTTGCCTTTAATAAACCTATGGTGTTAGAAATGCAATTAGTATTTGCTAACAGATTCCTATTTATGAGAAATATTTGGTAAGGGGATAATAATGAAATTGTTAAAATAGTCATGTGTTGCTTAATAAATTCTTCAAAAATAAGACCGTTAGGAAGAAACCTTGATAATGGCAAACATCTCCTAAGGATTTAAAATGGTATCCTGGAAATAGCAATTATAGATTAAGCGACAAGAGGCTGTGTCTTGGTAGCAGGCACATAATTTTCAATGAAGGATAAAATAACTGTGAAGATGAGGTAAACAAAACAATTGAGGTTAATCAAAGATGGGCTTTAAACAGTAATGACTGCTATTTAGTCTTTGTGAACAACTGAGGCATAGGTAGCCTACAATTTTTCCCAGTTCAATTTGATTAAAGCTTCTCAGCTGTCAGATAAAGTTAAGGGCTTTATTAATGGAAGATAGGCAGAGATAATGATGGGAAGAGTTGGTTGAGACTGGGGAAAATTTTTGACGTGTTAGAGGAGGATATGAAGAAGTAAGTGGGATACCTTGGCATTTAACTGGAAAAACAGATAAGGCCTACCTTCATGGGTAGAGTCAGAATTATGGTGATTGAGGTTTCGGGCTTACATTCTATTTATTGGGCCAGTAATCAGGCCTTCTTAAGTATAGCAAGTATACTAAAATGTGCTGCTGCTTTTGTTGATTTTGGATGATTTTCAGATAGAGTGTTAATTTCCAGGTTTACTCAAGTTAACGTTTATGGAGAGACAAACATAGATTACATCTAGAATTAAACTAAATAAAACAATTATCAGACAGGTGAACTTTAGTATGGAAATTGTATGGCATACACCAACATTTTTGGAGTGTGGAATCAAAAATTTAATTAACTGACTTCATGTAACTGTAGTTGAGTATGACAGCATGGAAGTTTTGTAGGTTACTATGGGTTAGTTTGAGATATCTTAAAAACGTTGGATTTAACATGGAGAAATTTTGTGGCTGTTGGGTATGCTACGAGTGAGAATTTGATTAAATGTATGGAATTAGGTTGTATGTTTTTATGACTAATTATCATTAACTGGCAGGATTTGATATAAAAGGTTCTTTTAAAAAGATATTTTGTATATTTATTGAAAACAATATTGGCATATTCTATTAATAAAATATTTCGAGTGTATATGAAGAATTTTTATGTAACCTGAAATAAATTAAAATTTACTTACTGTTTTGTATGACAATGGTTGCTGAATGAAGTAAGGATGCAGATAAATCCTGTCAGCAGAGATTGAGCAGGAATATTCTATTCTTGGTTAAGTTTGATATGATGAGGAGAGAGGAAAATTATAGTGAATGTTACTCTATATGAAATTGGTGACCTGTTAAGCTCCAGTGAGAAGCTAGTAAGCTGGTAACGTTATCTAGATGAGAGAATAGACTGGATTGACCAATTAGATATATAATATCCATGGTGGTCTCCAATTGATAATTGGGTTGGATTTTGGGAGAGGGGTCAGAAGAAGAATTAAAGGAGCTTTGAAATTGGTTGGAAGTTGTAAAAATATGACAAAGGACTCACAGTTATTTTTGCTTTGTTGATGTTTGCTTTCCAGACTATAACTCCTTGGCATGATATATAAAATCTTTCTAACCTCATCAAACATCTTGCCATTCTCCAATATCCCTCAGTGAAAAATGAAGCATCCCAGGTAGGAGCAACTGTGTTACATAGGAGGTGTCCTGGAGCTGCTAAACCCCAAGTACCTTTGTGCAAAGCAATTATTCTGAATATTAGCACCTGTTTAGCTGTCCAAAAGCTTTGTGCAAACATTTGCAATAATGGATTAAGACATGGATAAGATGGAAGTAAACCCTAATAGCTCTAAAACCACACTCTTTAGCAGCATTAAAAGAAACAAATACTCTTATTTTGAAAGAATTTGTTGGTGGAAACAAATCCATTCAAAGAAAAAAAGCAATTTATTTACATTTTATCAGCGTTTATGAGAGCCTATTATGTGAAAATAATCATTGTGGTAATAGCTACCTCCTTTTTCTAAAACCTCCCCATCAGATCAGCCACAAGTCCTATAAATTCTACCTCTTTATCCTAGCCTTCATTTAATCCCTTATTTGCACTCAGATCTATTATTATTACTGATCTGGCTTCTCCAATCTATCTTCTTTTTCTCCAATCTATCTTCTACTCTATCACCACAGCCATCTTCCTCAGACACCAATTAGATCCTGTTGCCTGTCTGCCATGATTCTTCAGCTTTCAAAGTAATTTCAAATTCCTCTGCATGGCACCAAGTCCTTTCTTTCTTTCTTTCTTTCTTTCTTTCTTTCTTTCTTTCTTTCTTTCTTTCTTTCTTTCTTTCTTTCTTCTTTCTTTCTTTTCTTTTTTCAATAGTGTGAAAGTCTCACTCTGTTCAGCCCAGGCTGTTCTAAAAATCCTGTCTTAAACAGTTCTCCTGCCTTGGCTTCCCAAAGCACTGGGACCTTTTCTATTCTTATCTTAGTTTCTTCAGCATTATTTCTTACCACATGCTCTCATGTACCTTATATTACGTGTAGCAAGCTATTTGCAGTTCTGCAAAATGACTATACATCTTCCCCTTCCTCCATGTATCCCTTCCAGATTCACTTCATCTCAAAGTACTCACCTCTTCTTTTGTCTCCCCTCCCTACCTTATCTTTCCATTCCTATACCTTTCTTTCCCTAGTTTGAGTTAATCACATCTTTGCTAGGCAACCATAGTACCTGATTATACCTCTATCATAATGATTTCCCTATTGACTTGTAGTTGTTTAACTGTTTGCATCTATCACTGGACTAGAAGTTACTTAATGTTAAGAGCTGTTATTTTCTTTTCTATCTCCTTAGTAGTTAGCCTGGCTCATCGCATGGACTCAATAAGTAGTCATAAATACAGTCAAATTTACCTCCTAAATGTCACTTATATGGGTCTCTTCATCACTGCTATCTTGTATTAACTTAGGTTTTTACTAATCGTCTAGATTCCTAAAACAACCTCTGTCACCAAATGTTTTTGGTGGAAATTCATTCTTTACATTGCCAGCACTGATATATTTATATATGTGTGTGTGTATGTGTGTGTGTGTGTGTGTACAAGTGCATATATGTATATAAATATAGAATAGAACTGATCATTTCATTGAATGGATTAAAAATCATTTTGTGTAGTCTCATTATATTAAGAGTAATGTACAACTCTAGCAAAGCATCCAAGGGATTTTAGGATTGGAAAGCCCTGGGATGAAAACCTTTTCAGGATGGAAAGCCTTTCCCTTTCTAGTCTCATCATTCACCAGGACTCATACTCATTGCAGCCACATGCTTTACTCCAAAAGTGTCTTGTTCTCTAGAGTTAGCTGTGCTGGTACTCTTTCCTCTACTCTACAACTGACACAGGATTTTTCTCTGTCATTTGTCAGCCAGTGACCCCTGGCCAGCAATGCCCTTGCCCAGGATTTTCTTGGGCCCAGTTCACCACAGGGGATGCCCCGTCCACTCCACCCACCATGCTGTGCCCAGTGGCACCCTGGCAGAGATCCAGATGTTGCCACAACTGTGTGCTCAGCCCCTGGCAGGAGGGAGTGTGTGAGTGAATGAGTGCAGGGCCTGGTTGGTCATTCTAAGTGCTGGCACAGAAGTGGGCTCCATGTGGTGTTTGAAGCTGAACCAGATGCATTGCAAGCCACTCCTGTGTTGGACTTCAATATCCAGACAACAGGAACACGGTGATGCCCAGGCAGCATGCTGATGCCCAGGCAGGGTGCCCATGCCCCTGAAACCCCAGAGGGGATGTAACAGCATGCTAATTAGCTCTTTTAATCCCACTGTCTGCAGCCTGATGGATGGCAGTGTGTTAACAGCTCTGTCAGCCCATTGTTCTGCCCTAGCCTGCAGCTCCAGAGCTGGCTTGGCCCCACCACTGCTTCTGTTGCTTGGGGTGGCTGTCCTCCACCAGTGGGCATGATGTTACAACCTTCTCTGTACCCACATTTGGTGGGTCCCAAGCTCTTGTCCCATGTCCAAGAAGAATGAGGATATACTGACACTCAAAGAGTGAGGCAGGTGAAGAAGAATTTTATTCAGTAAAAAAACAGCTCTTAGCAAAGAGAGGACACATGGATAGTCAACCACCCGAAGTTGGGTGGTTTCTCTTTCCAGTGTGGCTGGGTCCAGGGCTTTTATGGGCACATAATGGGGAGGGGTGGGCCATAGGTAGCATTGGAAAAAGTAATATTTAATTGGTTAAAAAGCATTATTCAGAAAGAACCAACTGGGAAGGAACGGACAAACAAGAAAAGAAGTTCTCACTTCAGGTCTCAGGTTTCAAGCTGTTTTTGGCTTGACGGTGGGGTTTTGGGGTTTCACTGAAGATCCACCTCTGTCTGCCTAGGATTTGTCTGCCTCTGTCACTCTTACTATTGCTAACTCCTGATCATTCTTTGAAAAACACATCTTCTTACCCTCTCAAATGCACTTCATGCCCCACACAGTCTACCCCGTGTCCCCACATCCACTGTGTTGCAATGGTTGCTTTTCTAGTCTTTCTCCCACATAATTCTTTAATGATAGAGATTTTTGTCTTGTTCATTTCTCCAATTTCCAATAAAAAATCTGTTGAACAAGTAAATGAAGGATATAGTTAATGTAACTAGATGTATAAAACTGGAATTTTATTTACTCTTTTATTTTCAATTACACTTGCTTTTTAAAAATGACTTTTTGTTGATCTAAGATCCCCCAGAGGGTTTTAGGCTCTCAGTTAAACAGCAGGCCCAGAAGTGTCATAATTATATTTATTGATCTATCCTAAAAAACATTTTTGGGATGGGTACAATGGCTCACACCTGTAATCCTAGGACCTTAGGAGGCCAAGATAGGTGGATCGCTTGAGTACAGGAGTTTGAGACCAGCATGGGCAACATAGCAAAAACCTATCTCTACAAAAAATGCAAAGATTAGCCAAGTGTGTTGGCACTTAACTATGGTCCCAGCTACTAGGGAGGCTGAGACTGAGCCTAGGAAGTTGAGGCTGCAGTGAGCCATGACTGTGCCACTGCACTCCAGCCTAGGTGACAAAGTGAGATCCTGCCTCAAAAAAAAATTTCTTTTGAATATGGACTATGTTCCATATTATAAACTCATAAACTATTGCTAGAGTTGATTTTGTGTTCCTTAGCTGTTCAGTCTTAAAAATATTCCCATTAGGAGTGATGCTAGCAAGATAGAAGAATAGGATGGACCAGCCTCATCCCCTCACAGAAACATCAATTTGAACAACTATCTATTCATAAAAAAATACCTTTATAAGAGCTAAGGAAACCAGGTGAGAGATTACAGCACCTGGGTGCAGCACAGAAATAGGGTGGGAAAGACACCCTGAAGAGGGTGGGAAGGACAGTTGAGATTTATTGAAACCTTATTTGTTTATTGAGCGTGATGCACTATGCCTGTGTTATCTCATGTAATTCATTACAAACTTGTAGGCAAGTATTATCTTTGACTTATACATGGAGTAAAGTGAGTCTCAAAGAAGTTAAATAATACATCCTAGGTCACATATGGCCAGGATGCAAACTCTTGCCTCCCTAGCCTGTTCTCTTTCCACTCTTAGAGCTTATAAATCAGATACTGGAACATGAGAAGTCATGCTTCTGGACGTGAGCTAAGCTTTTTAAAATGGAAAGTCCTAATCATAAGACTCCTCTTCTATTCTCCCCTCATTCCAATAAGCCTTCACTTAATTCTCTCCCATCTATGAACTGCCTCTAAAAAATGCATCTCTACTGAAGGAAATGAGAAATTCCTTAAGCCCTAAATTCCATAGTTTACCCGCTTATTGTTTTTTTATATACCCATTTTAATATTGGAAAATGCACACTGTCAGGAAATTTGTTCCTTTATATAAATTCATTCCTTCGTACTTTACTTTAAACCGTATGTCTCATTAATGTAGTCAATGGAAGAGAAAGAAGCAGAGAGGAAAGGGAACTAATAATTCAGAATCCTATGCCAGGAACTATGATAGATCCTTTTAAGATAATTAGCTCATTTAGACCATACTGCCCAAAGTAATTTATACATTAAATGTTATCCCTATCAAGCTACCAATGACTTTCTTCAGAGAACTGGGAAAAAACCACCTTAAACTTCATAAGGAGCCAAAAAAGAGCCCACATAGCCAAGACAATCATAATCAAAAAAAGCAAAAACAAAAACAAGCTGGAGGCATCAGGCTACCTGACTTCAAACTATATTATAAGGCTACAGTAATCAAAACAGCATGGTACTGGTATCAAAACAAAGATATAGACCAATGGAACAGAACAGAGGCCTCAGAAATAATGCCACACATCTACAACCATCTGACCTTTGACAAACCTGACAAAAACAAGCAATGGGGAAAGGATTCCCTATTTAATAAATGGTAGTGGGAAAACTGGTTAGCCACATGCAGAAAGTTAAAACTGGATCCCTTCCTTATACCTTATACAAAAATTAACTCTAGATGGATTAAAGATTTAAACATGAGGCCTAACACGATTAAAACTCTAGAAGAAAACCTAGGCAATACCATACAGGACATAGGCATGGGCAAAGACTTCATGACTAAAACACCAAAAGCAATGGAAATAAAAGCCAAAACAGACAAATGGGATCTAACTAAACATAAGAGCTTCTGCACAGCAAAAGAAACTATCAATAGAGTGAACCAGCAACCAACAGAATGGGAAAAATTTTTGACAATCTACCCATCTGACAAGGGGCTACTATCCAGAATCTATGGAGAACTTAAACAGATTTACAAGAAAAAAACAACCCCATCAAAAAGTGGGCAAAGGATGTGAACACTTTCCAAAAGAAGACATTTATGCAGCCAACAATCATTTGAAAAAAACCTCATCATTGCTGGTCATTAGAGAAATGCAAAATTCCCATTATTAGGTATATACCCGAAGGAGTATAAATCATTCTGTTATAAAAACACATGCACATGTATGTTTATTGTGGCACCGTTCACAATAGCAAAGACCTGGAACCAATCCAAATGCCCATCAATGATAGACTGGATAAAGAAAGTGTGGCACATATATACCATGGAATATTATGCAGCCATAAAAAGGATGAGTTCATGTCCTTTGCAGGGACATGGATGAAGCTGGAAACCATCATTCTTAGCAAACTAACACAAGAACAGAAAACCAAACACCTCATGTTCTCACAAGAGGGAGCTGAACAATGAGAACACACGGACACCAGGGAGGGGAACATCACACACTGGGCCTGGTGGTTGGGGGCTAGGGGAGGAATAGCAGGGGGTCGGGGGATTGGGAAGGGATAGCATTAGGGGAAATACCTAATGTAGATGATGGGGGCGATGGATGCAGCAAATCACCACCATGACACGCGTACACCTATGTAACAAACCTGCATGATCTGCACATATACCCCAGAACTTAAAGTATAATAATAAAAAAATAAAATAAAATAAAATATTTAAAAAGATATTAGCTCATTTAATCCTCAACGCAATCTTTAGGGTATGTGTTGTAATTGCCATTTAATAAGTAAGAAAACTGAGGCACAGCTGCCTTAGGTGCAGAGCTGGGATTTGAAATTTTATATCCAAAAAGTCCATAATTCCCTCCCCTCTCTTTCTCTCCTCTCCCCTCCCTTCCTCTCCTCTGTTTTCTTTTCTCTTTTCCTTTCTGTTTGATGGAGTCTTGCTCTGTCATCCAGGCTGGAGTGCAGTGGTGCTCACTGCAACCTCCGCCTCCCAGGTTCAAGTGATTCTCCTGCCTCTGTCTCAGCCTCCCAGTAGCTGGGATTACAGGTTCCCACCACCACGCCAAGTTAATTTTTATATTTTCAGTAGAAATGGGGTTTTACCATGTTGGCCAGGCTGGTCTTGAACTCCTGACCTCAGGTGATCTACCCACTTTGGCCTCCCAAAGTGCTGGGATTATAGGCATGAACCACCACATCCAACTCAAACTCCATGATTTTTCTACTATACTATATTGATCATGCATTCATTTACTTATTTAAAAATTCTGTCTGAAAGAGCACAGACAACCTAATGTCATACCTCTAGGAATTAGAGAAACAATAATAAACTAAACTCAAAACCCAGCAAAAGAAAAGAAACAACAAAGATCGAGCAGAACTAAATGAAATTGAAACAAACAAGCAAAAAACAATGCAAAAGATAAACAGGACAAAAGGCCGGTTTTTTCTGAAAGGATAAACAAAATTGACAGACTAGTGAGATTAAGAAAAGAGAGATCAATGTAAGTTGAATTAGAAATGAAGCTGGACTAAGAAGCAGCTTCTTCGCTCCTTCTGGAATCTCCACCTGATTCAACCCACCTGCCTCCACTCCTGCCTCCACCATGTCCATCAGGGTCACCCAGAAGTCCTACAAGGTGTCCACCTGTGGCCCCTGGGCCTTCAGCAGCTGCTCCTACATGAGTGGGCCTGGTGCCTGCATCAGCTCCTTGATCTCCTGAGTGGGCGGCAGCAGCTTCTGGGGTGGCCTGGGTGAAGGCTTTGGTGGGGCCAGCAGCATGGGAGGCATCACTACTATCACAGTCAACCAGAGACTGCTGAGCCCCCTAAGCCTGGAGGTGGACCCCAACATTCAGGCCATGCGCACCCAGGAGAAGGAGCAGATCCAGACCTTCAACAAGAAGTTTGCCCCTTTCATCAACAAGGTAGGGTTCCTAGAGCAGCAAAACAAGATGCTGGAGACCAAGCAGCAGAAGATGGCTCAGAGCAACATGGACAACATGTTCCAGAGCTACATCAACAACCTTAGGTGGCAGCTGGGGACTCTGGACCAGGAGAAGCTGAGGCTAAAAGAAGAGCTTGGCAACATGCAGGGGCTGGTGGAGGACTTCAAGAACAAGTATGAGGATGAGATTCATAAGTGCATAGAGATGGAGAATGAATTTGTCCTCAGCAAGAAGGATGCGGATGAAGCTTACATAAACGAGGTAGAGCTGAAGTCTCGCCTGGAAGGGCTGACTGATGAGATCAACTTCCTCAGGCAGCTGTATGAAGAGGAGACCCGGGAGCTGCAGTCCCTGATCTCGGACACATCTGTGGTGCTGTCCATGGATAGCAGCTGCTCCCTAGACATGGACGGCATCATTGCTAAAGTCAAGGTGCACTATGAGGAGATCGCCAAATGCAGCTTGGCAGACGCTGAGAACACGTACCAGATCAAGTAAGAGGAGCTGCAGATGCTGTCTGGGAAGCATGGAGATGACCTGCCCTGTACAAAGACTGAGATCTCCGAGATGAACCAGAACATCAGCTGGCTCCGGGCTGAGACTGAGGGTCTCAAAGGTCAGAGGGCTTCCCTGGAGGCCGCCATTGCAGATGCTGAGCAGCATGGGGAGCTGGCCGTTAAGGATGCCAACACCAAGCTGTCCGAACTGGAGGCTGCCCTGCAGCGGACCAAGCAGGACATGGCGCCGCAGCTGTGTGAGTACCAGGACCTGATGAACGTCAAGCTAGCCCTGGACATCAAGATCACCACCTACAGGAAGCTGCTGGAGGGTGAGGAGAGCCCTCTGGAGTCTGGGATGGAGAACACTAGTATCCATAGGAAGACCACCAGCAGCTATGCAGGCGGTCTGAGCTTGGCCTGTGGGGACCTCACAAGCCTCTGCCTCAGGTAAGGCCTAGGCTCCAGCTTTGGCTCTGGCACAGGCTCCGGCTCCTTCAGCCACACCAGTTCCACCAGGGTGGTGGTTGTGAAGAAGATGGAGACCTGCGATGGGAAGCTGGTGTCTGAGTCCTCTGATGTCCTGCCCAAGTGAACAGCTGCAGCAGCCCCTCCCAGCCTGCCCCTCCTACAGCTGCCCCAGATCCAGGGAGGAAGGTCCCTGTGCAGGGTAGCACAGGGAACAGGAGACCCACCTGAGGCTCAGCCCTAGCCCTCAGTCCATTGTGGGGGAATTTACTGCCTGGGGACCCCCTGTTGAGAAATGTTACATTTATGAATATTGATGAATACTGAGTGTATAATAGAATATATTGTCTGCTAGGAAGAATGATGGCAAGGAAAACCTAGCCATCCCCCCACCCCCAAGTGGAAAACCACTTGGGGCATTCCAAAGTGGCAGGACAATGTATAAATATCATACACCACTAAAAACAATTCTTTGAGAGATCTGACCCTGCCTGCCATGGCTCCCTCATGGAAAATACCTTTTCATTTGTCTGTAATGAGTGGTAAGCAGGTAACAGCTGCCTACTTGGTATATTTTTGAGTTATGAGAAAATGCAGAACACCTGTTTGTTAATAATACTCACCTGTTAAGAGAGCATAGCTATGTGGATCAGAATCTGCTCGGGGCCTTCAGCCTGGAATGCTGTTAGCCCCTGAGGCCTTCAGTTTGGAAGACTGCTGGCCTCCTGGATAGACCCATTTTGCTGTTCTGTGTGGGTGTCTGCCTCTCATTTCCTTCAGCGCCACCTGGGTGGGGGTCTCCCAACCAAGCTGGTACTCGGTAAGTGGCACCCAGATGTGAGGCTTGAACCCGGGATGAAGAGTTGCCCAAGCAACAGAGGGAGGAGAGGCTAAGCTGAAGGTATCCCAAAGTAGACCCACTTTGCTGTTCTATCTGGGCATCTGCCTCTCATTTCCTTCAGTGCCACCTGGGTGGGGATCTCCTAGCCGAGCTGGTACTCAGTAACCTCCTTTGCCCATGCCTCCAGCTACAAAACAATTATTATTATTTTTTTGATCCAAAATAAAACCGCAATTAGCTCTGCAAAACAAAACAAAGAAACTGGAGATATGACAACTGATACCACAGAAAATACAAAAGTTCATTCAAGGCTACCATGAATACCTTTACATGCACAAACTAGAAAATCTAGATTAAATCAAGAAGAAATAGAAACCCTGAACAAACCAATAACAAGAAGCAAGATTGAATCAGTAATTTTTTTTTTAAATGCCAACAAAAAGCTGGCCAGGTGCAGTTTTTTGGATTACAGACTTACGCCTGTAATCCCAGCACTTTGGGAGGCCAAAGTGAGCAGAAAACTTGTAGTCAAAAGTTTGAAACCAGCCTGGCCAACATGGTGAAACCTCATCTCTACCAAAAAATATAAAAATTAGCCAGGCATGGTGGTGCTCACCTGTAGTCCCAGCTACTCTGGGGCTGAGGTGGGAAACTGACTTAAACATGGAGACAGAGGTTTCAGTGAGCCGAGATTACATCACTGCACTCCAGCCTGGACGACAGAGTGAGATCCTGTCTCCAAAAAAACAAACAAAATTTGAACAAAAGAAGTTCAGGACCAGATGAATTTATAACTGAATTCTGTCAGATATTCAAAGAACTGGTACCAATCCTACTGAAACTATTCCAAAATATAAAGTGGGTATCCATTGTAAATCATTCTTCGAAGGCAGCCAGCATCACCCTAATACCAAAACTAGGAAATGACATAACAAAAAAGAAAATTACAGACCAATATCCCTGATGAACATAGACACAAAAATACTCAACAAAATACTAGCTAACTGAATCCAATAGCACATCAAAATCATAATATATCATGTTCAAGTGGATTTCATGTCAGGGATGCAGGGATAGTCTAACATATGTAAATCAATCAATGTGAGACATCAAATAGATTTAAGATTAAAAGCCATATTATCATCTCAATAGATGCAGAAAAAACATTTGATAAAATCCAGCATGGCTTTATGATAAAAATGCTCAACCAAATAGGCCTAGAAGTGACTTACCTCAAAGTAATAAAAACTATATACGACAAACCCACCACCAATATCATACTGATTGGAGAAAAGTTGAAAGCATTCCACCTGAGAACTGAGACAAAATAAGGATGCCCCCTTTCACCACTTCTATTCAACATAGTACTAGAAGTCCTAGCCAGAGCAATCAGACAAGAGAAAGAAAGAAAGGATATCCAAATTGGAAAAGAGGAAGTCACATTGTCACTGTTTTCTGATCATATGATCGTATACCTAGAAAACCCTAATGATTCAACCATATAGTTCCTAGGTGTGATAAATGAATTCAGTAAAGTCTCAGGAAATGACACCAATATACACAAATGAGCAGCACTGCTATACACCACCAATAATCAATCTCAGGTTTGTTCAAATCAAGAACTCGGTCCCTTTACAAGAGTTGCAAAAAATTAAAATACTTAGGAATATACTTAAACAAGGAGGTGAAAGATCTCTACAAGGAAAACTACAAAACACTACTGAAAGAAATAAAAGATAACACGAACAAATGGAAACAAATCCCATGCTCATGGATGGGTAGAATCAATATTGTGAAAATGATGATACTGCCAAAAGCAATCTACAGATTCAACGGAATTCCCATCAAAATACCATCATCATTCTTAACAGAACTAGAAAAAAAAGTCCTAAAATTCTTATGGAACCAATAAAGAGCCTGCATAGCCAAAGCAAGACTAAGCAAAAAGAACAAATCTGGAGGTGTCACGTTACCCAACTTCAAATTATACTACAAGGCTGTGGTTACCAAAACAGCATAGTACTGGTACAAAAATAAGCATGTAGACAAATGGAACAGACTAGAAAACCAAGAAATAAAGCCACATATTTACAGCCAACTGATCTTTGACAAAGCCTACAAAAAACAAAAAACGGGAAAAGCCACCCTATTCAATGAATGGTGCTGGAAAACTGGCAAACTGCATGTAGAAGAATGAATCTGGATCCCATCTCTCACCTTATACAAAAATCAACTCAAGATAGATCAAAGAGTTAAATCTAAGACCTAAAACCATAAAAATTCGAGAAGATAACATCAAAACTCTTCTAGACATTGGCGTAGGCGAAGAATTCATGACTTAGACTTTAAAAGCAAAGGCAACAAAGCAAAAAATAAACTAAAAAATAAAATGCTTCTGCACAGCAAAAGAAATAATTAGCAGAGTAAACAGACAACCCACAGAATAGAAGAAAATATTCACAAGCTATGCATCTGATGAAGACTAATATCCAGAATCTACAAGGAACTCAACCAAATGAAAAAGCATGGCAAGTCTGTGAGTTGGTATTATGGGCTGAACTTTGTCTCCCTTAAATTCATATGTTGAGGTCTTAACCCCTGGTACCTCAGAATGTGACTATATTTGGAGAGAGGGTCTTCCAGTCAGCCACCATGCCTGGTCTGGTTAACGATTCTCTTAACTGATTCTTCTATCTGAAAAGTTTTATTTTGGAGATGCTTTTCCCTGTGTATCAGCTGCAGAAACTATGGAGCAAAACAATACAGGGAGAAAAAGAACAGAAAAAAGCATTCACTGAATTTTAATTAATATGTCATTTGTTGAGTGTTGCACTTTTCTAGAGTGAAAGGCATGTATATGTTATAAAAACTAATTAAGATGGCTTTTTGTTAACAAAGAGAAACAGCTGGGTTTTAACATCTCTGAGCGTATTCAAGATCAGTCCATAGCCATCTGGAGAAGAAAAAAAATTGGCTTACTCATCAATCATTAAAAAACATCCTTGGCTGAGCGTAGTGGTTCACACCTATAATCCCAGTACTTTGGGAGGCCAAGGAAGGAGGATTACCTGAGGTTGGCAGTTCAAGACCAGCCTGACCAACTGGAGAAACCCCATCTCTACTAAAAATACAAAATTAGCCAGGCAAGGTGGTGCATGTCTGTAATCCTAGCTACTCAGGAGGCTGAGGCAGGATAATTGCTTGAACCTGGGAGGCAAAGGTTGTGGTGAGCTGAGATCATGCCATTGCACTCCAGCCTGGGCAATAAGAGTGAGACTCCATCTCAGAAAAAAAAAAAAATTATTTGTGTGCACATGGGACATAAAACTCATCAGGTTTAGAATCCAGCCACTATTCCAGTCATTGTATAGCTTAATTGCTTGATTAGATGACATTTTAACTGAATATTGAAAATCTGAAATTAGGAATATGTGCAATATAACCATTTATTTACACTGCTACAAGTCAGTGTCACTAGGGACCCAAGAAGCATGGATTATTTGCCTACTTTGACTTCTGGAATTCTGGGATAGATGATAGGATGGCGACCTAAGCAGTTCAGAGCTTCCCTTTACCCTGTCACCCTGTATTGGTTTGAAATGTAATTCTAAATTTCTCTGAGAATGAATCTTAGAAAAGGCAAATCTTCCCTACACATTCACTGATAGTCCCAAAGGAGATTCCCATGCTTGAATCTGCCCTTTCCAAAACAAAGCAGTAGAAAGAGTAAAGAGAAAGGTAATGATTTAAAACAGCACCTGGCTCACAGCGCTGACAGCCTTTCCTAGCTGTCAGTGAAAAGACCTGTGATGGTCCAGAAAAAATGAAAATTTCACATTTCCCCTCCAAAAATGGTAGAATTTGTCGGTCTGTTGCCAGGATCTAAAAATCATTTCCATCAATCATAAAGCAACAAAACATATTGAAAAGCAACAAAACACAACGGAAAAATGAGCACAGTTGACAGACTCTCCAAATTTTACTGCCAGAAACAGAATGATCCTTCTTAATTGAAAGTACAACTAAAACCCTTCTGTCTTCCTCTCTGCCATACCTGAAATGAGCAGGCACTATCATCTGAGGCAGCCAGGTCACAGGTTTCCCTATCCCCATCTACCTCTACCTCCTCCACCCCCAAAATTAATCTATAGCTATTTGAAAATTGCAGCTCCCTGAAAACAACTGGGCAGAATCTAGGAAGAATTAAAGTGGCCCATTGCATCCTGGGACATAAAAATCCCACCACATTCCCAGCTCCAGAGGGAGTGATAGGAAGGGACAAGGATAGGGGAAGTCCTGTGGCAGTGCACAGAGGTTGCAGCTTTATGCACATTCCATCTTTTCAGAGTATTAGGGATCTGGAAAGTAAGGGAAGGAGAATATAGTGTCCTATCCAATGTCTTATAATGTCAGATTATTGTAATATTGCTCACGATTTCTACTTAAAGTTAATTAATAGTTATTTGTTATTTTAAATTGTGGTAAAATACATAAAACATAAAATTTACCATCTTAACCATTTTAAAGTGTACAGTTCAGTGGTATTAAGTATATTCATATTGTTGTGCAACCATCACCTCCATCTATCTACAGAATTCTTGCAACCTGCAAAATGGAAACTCTGTGCCCATTAAACAACCACTCTCCGTTTCCTCTTACTCCAGGCCCTGACAATCATTCTACTTTCTGTCTTCATAAATTTGACTGCTTTGGGTACCTTATTAGTAGTGGAATCATAGAATGTTTATCTTTTTGTGACTTCTATTTCACTTAGCATAATATTCTCAAAGTTCATCGATGTGATAGCATGTGTTTGATACTACCTTTTGAAAGTCAAATAATATTCGATTGTATGCATATACCACCTTTTGTTTATCCATTCAACAGCTGATGGACACAAGTTGTTTTCACCTTTTGGCTATTGTGAACAATGCTGCTGTGAACATGGTCTACAAAGCTGTCTTTGAGACCTTGCTTTCAGTTCTTTTGAATAAATACCCAGAAGTGGAATTGCTGGGTCATATGGAATTAGTAATTATATTTAATACTTTCAGAATTTAAAAAAAAAGCTTGGCTATTATAGACTCTTTCTTTTAAAACTCATGTAGACAGATATAAAGCTTCAGCTGTGGATATATATAACTGAATCTGAGGTCTCCTTGCCCAAATCTGATTTTCAGTGATAGTGCCAATTTTTGAAAAGCCTTTATTGGAATAGTAAAGATACTAGATGCCAGTTACCTATTGAAAAGTAACTTTTGGCAGAACACCAGTGAAGATTCACTTCTGTGTCCTCCTCTATAGGATTTGTTTCTTTTCACACAATGAATAATACATATTCTAGTAGAGTTGGGGTATGCAAATAGCATGTTAATGTGATTATGCTAAAAACCATATTGCCCTAAGAGTTTAAAAGCTGAATACTGATTTGGTCTCAATGTCATTCTAGAGCTCCTCCTTAGCTTGTCAAAGCTGACAAGCATTAACAGCTGACACGAAGATGATGTCACTTGCTCTTCTTTGCTTCCCTGTCTAAAATAAAAGTCAGTGTTATAAGGCTGCAGTGCTTTTAAGGGTCAACTCTCTGCAACGATAGAATTTAAGAGCTTCAGCAATAACAAGGAGCCATCACCTGTAGTGAAGTTCTTGGGACTTTTTCCTTCCTGAAGTATCTTGTACAGCATCAGACATTTTTTACATTAGACATTCAGTGAAAACATCCTTTGCTTTACAGAATGCTCATATTTGTAGAAGATATTAACTTACCACTATCAATTTATACATGAATTTGAAACATGAATCTTAGAACTTTATTTCACATTCATTTAATATTTCATTTCAATTAATGAAATCTTCAGCTGAGTGGTTAGGATGTTGCAGGACTGTCATCAAACCTAGTTCAATTTGTGTCCATTAATTCAACAAATGCCTACTTTGTTAGGCAGTATTCTAGGTGCTGGGTAGACATTGGTAACCAAAGTTAAACGCAGATACTCCCTGAAGGGCCTAACACTTTTAGAGGATGATCTTGATTTCTATTCTAAACGTGTTCCTTCCTCAATCGTCTTGACCTTATTAAAGGACAACACTACCTTAACCAGATGCTCAGGACAGCAATCTAGGACTTTTCTTTGATTTTCCCACTCCCAACCCTCTACTCCTAGCTGTTTTCTCTTCTACCTTAAAATTTTCTCTCCGTCTACTTCTCTTCATCTCTACAGCCATCATCTGAACCCAAGCTACTACCATTCTAGCCCAGATTACTTCAATATCCTCCATAACCTCCTCCATATATATATATATATATATATGATAGGCTTGTAATACCAAAGATAGTTGCAAATAATAGCTACTGAATAGTGGCTGACTTAATTTATATTTAGCAATTAGTGCAAAAATTTGCCTGTCTCCATAAATAGATATACATTATCAATTGGCACCACAGAATGGGATGTCAAGTGACAGCACTCTCTGAGGAAACAATTCAAAAGGTAAGAAAGGGTTTTTTCTTGGTCAGATTAGTTTCTGGCCCCATTCACAGTACTGTAGTAAGAGTGAATTTTAGAGCTTCAAATGACTTTAGGGATCATTAAATACAATCTCTTCAGTTTTCATATTATCAATTATGGGTAAAGGAGGTGATGTAACAGGCAGATTCTACAGCACTAGAAGATTCATTCCTTCAGCTAATATTTGATGAAGCCCAGCTGTTTGCCAAGCATTGTCTTTAGGTGTTTCCATAATGAATTAAGCATGAATCTCTCCACACAGTTAATAAGAGTGTAAACGGTTTAAGAGAAAAGGAGGTGTTCACTTATATAATAAAAATGAGAAATAAAAATCTCAAGGACCATATCAATGTTGGGAAAATAATATCAGATTGTCCTTTTACATTATCATAATTATCATCAACACAACAATAGTGATAAAGTATCTATTGAACCTCCCATGTATATGGTATAATGTATAAGAAGTAGTTGGAATGGGCCAAGCGCTATGGCTCATGCCTGTAATCCCAGCACTTTGGGAGGCCGAGGCTGGTGGATCACTTGAGGTCAGGAGTTCAAGAACAGCCTGCCAACATGGTGAAACCCTGTTTCTACTAAAAATACAAAAATTAGCTGGGTGTGGTGGTGGGCACCTGTAGTCCCACCTACTTGAGAGGCTGAGGCAGGAGAATCGCTTGAACCCAGAGGTTGGAGGTTGCAGTGAGCTGAGACCACAACACTGCACTCCAGCCTGGGCAACAGAGCAAGACTCTCAAAAAAAGGAAAGAAAAATAAATAGAATCTTCAAGGAATTTTTAATATAACAAAGGATTTTGGTCATATATTAAAGAAGGCAAATGAGAAGAAAAAGGAGAGGAGGTAACACTACATGCTAATTATCTTAAATGCTTTGTTATCTCTTTGAACCCTCATAATGATCCTATAATTAGAACATAAATATTGCCAGTTTTATAGACAAGGAAACAGAGGCATGAGAAATGACTTGTCTAAGATCATATAGTGAGAAAGAGGTGGAGAAAGGATCTATACCTAGTAGCATGTGATAAATGCTACAGTCATCACCCTAACAAAAAATGCTATAGGAAATAAAAGAAAGTAGAAACACGGTGACTTGGAACTGCTGAGATGAAAGTCATGGAAGAGGTGGGACTTATGTAAACTTTGGCATAATGGGAGAATTTTGAAGGCAAGAAGGGGATATGATCTGAACATATAATTGGTTTATATAGGTAGTGGGACAGTGTGGAGATAGTTTGCTAAGAGTAGACTAGGCACAGTGGCTCATGACTGTAATCTCAGCACTTTGGGAGGCCAGAGCAGGTGGATCACCTGAGGTCAGGAATTCAAGACCAGCCTGGCCAACATGATGAAACTCTGTCTCTACTAAAAAAAAAAATATGAACATTAGCCAGGTGTGATGGCACACACCTGTAATCTCAGCTACTTGGGAGGTTGAGGCAGAAGAATTACTTAAGCCTGGGAGGTGGAGGTTGCAGTGAGCCGAGGTGCCAGTGCACTCCAGCCTGGGTGACAGAGTAAGACTCTGTCTGAAAAAGCAAAGAAACAAATAAACAAACAAGTGGCCAATGCCAGGCTAAAGTAAACTAGGTTCAGGGCCTTGGAATCAGTATGGGGACTAGAATGAAGAACCACGTTTTGATGAATATTTGTTCCTGGTATGTAGAATGGATGGGGAATTGGGAGAGAGGCTGGGGTCAGGAAAACCAGTTCAGGAAATGTTGAACTAGTTCAGTGGTACAGGTAAGGACTGAAAGTAGGGTTGAGGAAAAGGTGGATATTATAGAGCACAGTGGGCCAAATAATGTGTCCCCCTCTGCCAAGATGTCTATTTCCTAATCCCCAGAACCTGCGCATATGTTTTTTAAATGCAAATATGACTAAAGATGTGGAGATGAGGAGATAATCCTGGATTATCATGGTCAACCCAGTGTAATCACAAGAGTCTTTACATGAAAGAATCAGAGGAGTTGAAGTTAGGAGAAAGGGATATAAAGCCATGAACTATCAAATATGGGCGGCTTCTAAAAGCTGGAAAAGGCAAGGAGTGGATTATCTCCTACAGTCTCCAGAGGGAAGCCAGCCTTGTCAATATGTTGATATTAGCCCAGTAAGACTCATTTCAGACTTCTGGCCTCCAGAATTTGTAAGAGAATAAATTTTGTGTTGTCTTAGGCCACTAAGTTTGGAGTCATTTGTTACAGAGGCAATAGGAAACCAATACATAGAGGAAGGGATGGATGTGAAAGACATCATCAAGAAAAAACGCCAGTGTTTGATGATGAATGAGAGAAGAGTGAAGAATCAAGGTAATTCCAAGATTCTGAACTTGGATTATGTAAGCAATGAAAGTGGAATTAGTCCAGGTGTGGTGGCTCACACCTGTAATTCCAGTATTTTGGGAATCCGAGGCAGGTGCATCGCTTGAGGTCAGGAGTTCGAGACCAGCCTGGCCAACAGGATGAAACCTCATCTCTACTAAAAATACAAAAATTAGCCAAGTGTGGTGGTGGGCAGCTGTGATCCCCAGCTGCTTGGGAGGCTGAGGCAGGAGAATCGCTTGAACCCAGGAGGTAGAAGTTGCAGAGAACTGAGATCACACCACTGCACTCCAGCCTGGGCAACAGAGGGAGACTGTCTCAATTTAGAAAAAGAGAAAAAAAGGAAGGGGAATTAATTTTCTGGGGGAAAGATGAATTCAATTCTATATACTCTGAATTGATTTCAAGGGTGGGCACCCAAAATCAAGTTAACCTTATATGAGGGTTTGATTTTGGGTCTCCAGGAAGAAGTCATTAGGGTATAAATGGTGCTCCCACATAGTACAATGATGCTATATTCTACAGTTGCAGATGATGTCACTTCAATTATAGTTCTCTTCTATGAGAGAATGGCCAAATATTAAGCCTTATTGTATTTAGGTATGAATGAATTTATCAGATTCTTTTATTGAAAGATTTGGTGAGAGGTTGAGGCAGAGGCTCATAATGAGGAAAGAGGAGTGTTTTAGGTCATCCCTAAATGCAGAGAATCCATGAAAACTCCTGGAATGGTGTTCATAATTGCATGAGTATATGCATCATTTTCTGAAGAGAAAATGTATAACTTTCATCAGCTTCCTGAAGGGGATAGATGATCAAAAAAGAAAGTTAAGTATGGTGCTCTAATGGCATGGGACATCGCAGGGCAAAGGAGGAAGGGAAGAGGGAAAGAGAAAACAGAAAGGTTAACACACGAAAACTCCCCATTCTTTTGCTGCAGCTTGGTACTGATAATTCCTGCTTCTCTTTTCCCTTAGTAGACCCATTTCAGGGTTTCTTATGTTTCTAGAGCTAGCTTGCAAAAAGGCTGCAGAACCTATGGTGTTGAGAGTTATTTTATTTGCTGAAAATATATTCTTTTATTGTATTTTATTTTTTTCATATCTCTAGCTGTATTTTTATAACTCCCCTGCTTATTTTGAAATATTCATATGATTTTGACATTATCTCAAAATACACAGAAATTATCCACATCTGCCAATACATTTATTAAATGCTGATGAAGAATACTTAACAATCAATATTTATACATGCCAAATAAAACTTTTCCCAACTTATAAAATTATTTTTAAAAATAGGCCAATTTATATTGGACATTTGGGTTACATGTGCATACAAAAGGCATATTCCTCAACTGACCACAGATAGCCTAGCATACAAGTGTCCTTCTTTCTGGATGGAATTAACTTTCAGAGCCAAAGTGGTTCAGATGGGAGCAAATGAGCTGACCTCCTCATGAAGTAAACGCGACAAAATCAAGAAGTATTAAAGGTGCTAATGACTGATTCCATAAATCTTTCTGTCTTCTCTACTTTTCAATATACAAGTGTGCACTATGGGGGTGTATAAATTAAAACACTTCTAATTTATACTGTAAGCTCCTACGGAGGGGCTACTGTGAATCCATAAAAGGCCCTGGGGAAGGGAGAGGTAGCTCAGGGGAGCAGAGGGCACCTGCCCTCCATCAGGCCATCCACACAAACCTACTGAAGAGGTAGACTCGATGATCCAAGTCTCAATGGGCTTGGATGTTGACCTGGGCCTTCAAGTGAAGTCTTCCTTCATTAAATTTTATGTTGTTTGTTCAACTGTTTTTGTAACTGGGGCAAAGCGAGATGTTCAGCTAGTCTAAGAATGCTTAATATACCCCATAAACTGTCTGAATCAAAAGTTTTTATTTATTCTTCTGCCAAACACAACTGACTTCCATCTACAATTATTTTTTAAGGTGAGAAACAGTAAGTCAACTGAACAAAGAGCTGGGGCTCTGGGCTCTGGAACATTATTACACACTGACTGAGAAATGCAGGGCCTCAGGGTGGGGTCTAGTCAGGCTGGCCGCAGCAGGGCACGAACCTGCCTCAGTGGGCCTTCTTCAAGAACACTCTGCCGCACCTGACACACTGCTGGTATGCCGTCTCAAAGTTAGAGTCATTCCTTTAATAGGGATCTTCAATAATAAGTTGTTTTTGTGGATCATAGCTCCCAAGTAGTTCAACTTTAGCTTTGCAGGTTTTAACTTGATTACTTTTTCTATTCAAATCTCTCAGATTGCTTTCATCCATACATAGTGTGTAATCAAACGTGGCAAAATCTTCTTTGGTAATCTGCCAAGCAACGTGGCTCATGGCAATGCCATACCTCTTCATGCAGCTCTGCCCTCCGTAATCACGGGGGTTCCCTATCTCATACCCGGAAGTCGCTGCGCTGTCTACCCTCCCAATTCTCTGAGATGTTTTGATCAGTTGCAAGTTTCCTGAAAACTGCTTCTGCAATGGGTGATCGACGAATGTTACCCAGACACACAAACAGCACGGACTTGGTAACCTGATCCACCATCTTCCAGCACACAGAGGCGCCAAGAGCCCTGCCATGATTTTTGATGAGAAATGTTTGGTCATTCTGATTTTTCCTCCTATAGGTAAGGCATCATTTTTCAATAGCTGTTTTTGAGATTTTCTTCTTTGCCTTTAGTTTCTAGATGTTGTTATAATGTGTCTTGGCATGGATTTTGGGGGGTTTATTCTATTTGGGATTGGATCAGCTTCTTGAATTTGTAAATTCATATCTCTTGTCAAATTTAGGAAGTTTTGGGCTATTATTTCAAGTACTTTTTCAGTCCTGCCCTATGTCTCCTCTCCTCAGGGACTTTGATGACAGGAATGTTTGATCTTTTGTTATATGTCCACAGGTCCCTGAAGTTGTGTTCTTTCTTTTTTTTTTTTCGTTTTTTTAGTCTATTTCACTATGTTATTCAAATTGGGCACTTCCTACTGTTCTGTATTCCAGCTCACTTATTATTTCCTCAGTGTCCTCCATTGTGTTGGTGAGCCCATCAACTGAACTTTTAATTTTGATTATTGTGTTTTTCAATTCTAAGATTTTCATTTGGTTCTTCTTTATATCTTTTATTTCTCTGCTTAGACTTTCTAATTTTTTACTGAGGCTTTCTTTTTTTTCTATTTTTTTTTTCAAATCCATTTGTCATAACCCATTGAGTCATTTTTATCATGGCTGTTTTAAAATCTTCATCAACTATTTCTAACTCTCTGACATCTTGGTTTGGCATCTGTTTATTGTCTTTTTTATTCAGTTTGAGATTCTGGTCTTTGAATAAGTGACTTTTAATTAAAACCTGGACATTTTTGTCTTATTGATGAGACTCTGGATCTTATTTAACCCTTCTATTTTAGCTAGCTTCCTTGACATTGCTCTAGCAGAGTAAGAGTTGGGAAGTACAAGTACAGGTGGAGGTAGAAGTACAGACAGAGATAGAAATAACAAGTTCCCCCACTTGGACTTTGATGACAGCTAAGGATGGGAGCACTTCGTAACTGCTAGTTGGCACTGGAAGTTCTGTGTTCATCGACACCAAAAAGGAGGGAGGCTTATTAATAGCAGGTGGGATGATTGTGCTGTCTACCTATGCAGTCTGATTACAGCCTAGCAAAAGTGAAAATGTAGACTCCCCACTAAGCCTCTGCTAGTGAAGATGAGAGTGGGAATGATATTTTTTCATTTTCTTTCGACTCTTGTATCCCAGACCTTGAGTTGAAAAACCCAGTGAGCTCAATTGACATTATTTTTCTATGTTGTTTGGCTGGATTAGAGCAAGTATTATCTAAAAATTTTGTCTTATTAGACTGCCCCTTAGTTGGTCCTTTGACTAGAGAAAGCAAGCTTTTCTGGGAGGCTTTTTTAAAAAATGTGTGCCCATTGGTATTTCCAACTTGCTGAGTTTTCATCTCTAGGCCTGGGATATAGGAGTCAAAAAGAAAACTTAGGGAACGCATCACTGTGTTTTTCCTTGGGTCCTGAGTTTCTGTGTTGAGCTGCTTTCTTCTTTCCACATTTCAAAATCTTCTTATGTTTGTTTTGTGTATAACCCAAGGTCTTTAGTTGTTCTTAACAAGAGGACTAGGGAAAAGTACATCTTACTTCATCTTCCTGAAAGCAGAAGTCCTATTTTATTCTCTTTTAGTTTATTGCTTTTTTCTAAAGTTGAATATTATTAAATTTTCTAACATAAAAGTATATTTCAAATATTTGAATTTGTCTTTTAAGAAGAATAGAGTTTTATCATTTTAGAGCTCTGCCTTCTGAGATGGTTTTACCATCTTATATTTATAAGTTTTAGAATTTCATTTAACTATTTCTCTACTTTAGCACCACCACTGGCAGTTTTTCATGTAGGAATTACTTTTTTAAAAAAATTAAGATTAGTCAAATTAAGCAGAGGGAGTAGAGAAGGAACAAATAAATGAATTACTTTTAAATATTACTTTTACTATTACTTCATGAGAGTTTTATGAAGGCAAGGCCACATAGATTCTACACTGAATGGGCATCTTGGCTTATTTATTAGCTGAGTATGCCTCCTATACAACAAATTCACGACAACATAAGGTAAATGTATGCCTTGGAAATATAACACATTACTACATATCAAGCATGTTTGTAGTTGGTTTTGAATAGCTTAATTCACAAAGATTAAATTTGAGAATGCCCAAGCTCTATACTAAATAGAAAACCATTATAGAGTACCCCACCCTGACACAAATTTAATTGTTCTATGGATTATATACATTCTGTTGCACTGCCTCTCAACATTGGACATTTCTCTTATTCCTTAGCATAAGCAATATAAATGGCTGATTCAGTATTTGTAAATAAATGATTAACTCTACCATCACCCTGATAAGGGAGAGAAAGATTAATGGTAAGTATAACAATAACTGTGCTAAGCATAAAAATAGCTAATATTCATTTAACACTTTCCATGTGCCAGATAGTATGGTATTTATTTAACAGGTTTTAACAATTTTTATTCTCACAATACATTGTTGGAGGTAAATACTACTAATTTCCCCATTTAATAGATGAGAAAACTAAAGCTCAAGATGTTATGTAACTTGCCCAAGCCACAGAGTAACAGTGACATAACCAGAATTTAAATCCATATGGTCTGTTTCTGATTCCATACTCTCTATGCTGTTTAAACTTTACATGGGAGTGATATCTTTTACAGCATTAAATTGCACCAAGGAACTCTAACCCTTCTTGCCTGGGTCAGAAAAGTGACAAAATGTCAACTTTTAAGTATTCAAAAATGGTATTTGTTTATTTATTTTATTCATTTGCTATGTAGCAATCACCATTGTATAATATCTCCATGAGAAGATATTATTTGAAAGGAAATCCATAATTTATTTATTAAAATATGTGTAAAATGTTTACTATGGGCCAGGCATTAGATACATAAATTACCAAAACATACAAAGACTTATACCATTAAAGAGTTTCTGTCTTAGCATGAGGGAGAAAAAACATAAGTAAATTATATAGTATATTTGAAAGTGAAGATGAAAAAAATAAAACTTAGTATAGGTAAGAGGGTGATCATCAGGGAAGCAAGCAACATTAAATGGGGTGGTCGGCATCAGATGACATATGACGATGAGAGGATTTGTCTTTGAAGAAGAAGATTCCTGTTAGAGAAGACAATTCTACATCCCTAAGTTGGGAAAGCACTTGCATACCTAAAGATTGGCAAGGAGGCTAGTGCGATGGAAGCAAATGATCCAGTAAAAGAGGACAGGAAATAAAGTAAAAGAGACATGTATAATCATGAAAGGTTTCGAGATGTTTTGAGGGGAGTCCTTGTTTGTTTGTTTTTTAAAAGCAGTGATATAATTCACATATCATAAAGTTCATATTTATAAAGTATACAATCCAGTAATTTACGATATATTCACAAAGGTATGCTATCATCATCAAAATCCAACTCCAGAGGATTTTGGATAGTCACTCTCCAAAATCACTATATCTATTAGCAACTACTCCTGAAGTCCCCATCCCCCAGCCTTTGGAAACCACAGATTTCCTTACTGTCTCTATGAAATTGCCTATTTTGCTCATTTTATATAAAAAGAGTCATATAATATATGGCCTTCTGTGTCTGGCTTCTTCTATTGGACAGTGTTCTCAAGGTTCATCCATGATGTAGCATGTATCAGTACTTTGTTCCTTTTCAGGGCTGAATAATACTTCATTTTATGGCTATACCACATTTTGTTTATTCATTTGTCATCTAGATTGTTTCTACTCTTTGGCTATTACAAATAATTCTGTTATAACATTCTTGCACAAGTTTTTGCATGGGTTTATTTTTCATTTCTCTTGGGTAAGTACCTATGAGTGGAATTATTGGACCATATAGTAACTCCACATAAGTTTTAGAATTTTACTCTGAGTTGAAATAAGTATAAAGAGGAGCAATATAATCTGACTTGCATTTTAAAAGATCACTCAGACTATGGTTTTGAGAATATACTGTAAGATAACAGTTTTTAAAAAGCAGAGAACCATCAGGCCCAGCATGGTGGTTCACACCTGTAATCCCAACACTTTGGGAGGCCAACAACAGGAGGATCACTTGAGCCCAGGAGTTTGAGACCAGCCTGGGCAACACAGGGAAACCCTCTATGTTTCTACAAAAAATACAAAAATTAGCCAAGTATGATGACACGTGCCTGTAGTCCCATCTATTTGAGAGATTGAGATGGCAGGATAACTTGAGCCCAGTAGGTTGAGGTTGAACTATGATCACACCGCAGCACTCCAGCCTGAGTGACAGAGCAAGATCCTGTTTCAAAAAGAAAAGAAAAGCAGAGAACCTAATTAAAAGTTTGTGCTGGGTTGAATAGCTACCCTCCAAAATTTATGTATGTCTGGAACCTGTGAATGTGATCTCATTTGGAAATAGGTTCTTTGCAGATGTAATCAAGTTAAAATGAGGTCATACTGGGTTGAGGTAGACCCTACTCTAATGATTGGTTTCCTTATAACAAATGAGATATTTTAGCTGGGTGTAGTGGCTCACACCTATAATCCCAGCACTTTGGGAGGCCGAGGTGGGTGGATCACTTGATGTCAAGAGTTCGAGACCAGCCTGGCCAACATGGTGAAATCCCATCTCTACTGAAAATATAAAAATTAGCTGGGCATGGTGGTGGGAACCTGTAATCCTAGCTACTTGAGAGACTGAGGCAGGAGAATCACTTGAACCCAGGAGGTGGAGTTTGCAGTGAGCCAAGATCACACCACTGTACTCCAGCCTGGATGACAGTGAGACTCCATCTCAAAAAAAAAAAAAAAAAAAAAAAAACCACTGAATGATACAACTGGATACAGACACAGGAAAGAAAAAAGCCAACTGAAGGTGGACACATAATTGAAATGTTGCATCTACAAGCCAAGAAATCCCTGATGTCACTGACACTAGATGTACCAGATTTAGAAAAGAAGAACCTATATCGCTCCTGGATCCTTCAAAGAGAACATGGCACTGCTAATACCTTTATTTTGGACTTTATCCTCCAGAACTGTGAAAGAAAAAAAATCTGTTGTTAAAAGTCCCCCAAGTTGCGGTACTTGTTATGACAACCCCAAATGAATACAGAGGATATTGTTGTTATTTTGATGAGAAATAGAGTTGGCCCAGACTAGTATGATAGAAGTCAAGGTGAAGAGAAAAGGTCAGAATCTAGAAATACTTTGAAAGTAGAGCTATCGGATTTACCAAAGGATTGAATGTAGGTTTTGAGGGAATAATATGGAAAGATGTTGCCATAAACTGAATGAGGAAGGCTTTGGGTGGAGCAGTACTCAGGGAAAATACAAGAAGTCCAGTTGTTAAGTTTTAGAAGCCTATTTAATATCTAAGTGGAGATGTCAAGTAGGCAGTTGTACATAAAAGTCTTGAATTCTGGGGCGAAGTCTAAGCTAAAGATATAAATTTGTGAATGGTCCACATAACAGGCATTTTCTGCCATAAGATGGCACAAGATTGAAAGAGATAATTAAGGAATGCAGTGCAGAGAAGAGACCAAGGCCTGCCTTGTGTACTGCAATGTTAATAGGTCAAGGAAAAGAGAACAAATCAGCAAAGGAGACTAGAAGGGAGTAACTGGTGAGGAAAAAGGAAGACTAAGAAATTGTGATGCTTGTCACTAATCATCAGGGAAATGCAAATTAAACCACAAAGAGATACTACCTTACCCCTGCAAGAATGGCCGTAATTAAAAAGTCAAAAAACAATAGATGTTGGCATGGATGTTGTACAAAGGGAACATTTTTACATTGCTAGTGGAAATGTAAATAGTACCACCACTTTAGAAAATAGTATGGAAATTCCTTAAATTACTATTCAATCCAGTAATCCCACTGATGAATATCTACCCAAAGGCAAAGAAGTCATATAAAAAAGATACAAGTACATGCATGTTTATAGAAGCACAATTTGCAATTGCAAAAATATGGAACCATCCTAAGTGCCCAACAACCAATGAGCTGGTAATGAAAATATTATATATGTATGCCATGGAATACTATGCAGCCATAAAAAGGAACAAAATAATATCTTTTGCAGCAACGTAGATGGAGCTGGAGGTCATTATTCTGAGTGAAGTAAGTTGGGAATGAAAAACCAAATATTGTGTTTTCACTTATAAGTGGGAGCTTAGCTATGAGGATGCAAAGTCATAAGAGTGATTAATGGACTATGGGGACTTGATGGGGGAGGTTTGCAGAGGGTAAGGGATAAGAGAATATTGGGTACATTGTACATTGCTTGGGTGACAGGCACACTAAAATTTCAGAAATTAGCATTAAAGAACTTACCCATTTAACCAAAAGCCATCTGTACCCCCCAAAACTATTGAAATTTAAAAAAAGAAATTGTGATTGATATGGTTTGGCTGTGTCCTCACCCAAATCTCATTTTGAATTTTAGCTCCAATAATCCCCATGTGTTGTGGAAGGGACCTAGTGGCAGGTAATTGAATCATGGAGGTGAGTCTTTCTCATGCTGTTCTCGTGATAGTGAACAAATCTCATGAGATCTGATGGTTTTATAAAAGGGAATTCCCCTGAACATGCTCTCTTTGCCTGCTGCCAGGTAGGATGTGGCTTTGCTCCTCCTTGCCTTCTGCCATGACTGTGAGGCCTCTTCAGCCAGGTGGAACTGTGAGTCAATTAACCTCTTTCCTTTATAAATTACTCAGTCTTGGGTATGTCTTTATTAACAGCATGAGAACAGACTACTACAATGATGCTTGTACTAGAATCCACTTGAAGAAAGGGAAACATGAAGTGATCATCAAGGTGTGACATAGGAAAGCATAGTTTGATGGTCTTTCAAACAATGTTGATAGGAAAAAGTAAGTTGAATTTAGCAGTATAAAGATCATTGTGACTATGATGAACAATAGTTTCAGCAGAGTGTTGAAAGTAAAAGCTTGATCCGAATGGGTTTGTAGCTGAAAGTGAGAAGAGAAATTGGAGACAGCAATTATAGACACTTGAAATGTTTATCATGGAAGATTTCAAGCATGTAAAAATAAGAATTAACAAAAAATGAAACCCATCACCCACATTCATTTGTTTTTAACTGATAGCCAATGTTGTTCATTTATTTCCCCACTCCTTCTGTCCCTGCCTTACCAGATTATTTTGAAGATACTCTGAAAAATCATTAAACTTCATTCATAAAAATTTAGGCTTCTGCTTTGAGGCTCTTGTGTGTTTTTCTTTTTCTGTAAAAGAAGCAAAAAAACTAATGATAATTTGCAGGTGAAGTGAGGTTAAGAGAAGATATTTGTAGGCTTGGTGTGGTGATCCCAGCACTTTGGGAGGCCGAGGTGGGGAGATCATGAGGTCAGGAGATCAAGACCACCTGGCTAATATGGTGAAACCCCATCTCTACTAAAAATATAAAAAATTAACTGGGCATGGTGGCACGCACCTGTAGTCCCAGCTACTTGGGAGGCTGAGGCAGGAAAATCACTTGAACCTGGGAGGCAGAGGTTGCAGTGAGCTGAGATTGCACCACTGCACTCCAGCCTGGACAACAGAGCGAGACTCTATCTCAAAAAAAAAAAAAAAGAAAGAAAAAGGAAGGAAGGAGAGAGAGAGAAAGAATGGAAAGAAAAAAAGAAAAAGAAAGGAAGGAAGGAAGGGAGGGAAGACAGAAAGAAAGAAAGCAAGAAAGAGAAAAAGAAAGGGAAGATACTTGTAAACAACATTTGGATCCCTGGGTTCAGATCCCTGGACTAGCAAGAGAATTGGGTTTAACCAGGGTTTTGGTTTTCCCATGCATAAAACAGTGTGAGGTTTGAGGGTATATGCAAAGGAGTGATAACTATCATTTGATAATTGACTGTGACCATAAGCATTTTAGCTGGGTAAGGAGAGGAGTGATGACATAAAGTGGGTGAGATACACTGAAAAGGTGGTAGAATCATAGATTAGAGGTCAAGGTAGAGTAATAAAGAGGTGGTGGTCAAAGAGTACAAGTTAATCAAAAAAGAGGGCTTACAGGAAGTGAGAAGCCAGAGAATGTTTGTCCACATGTTTATTAACCCATTTCCTGTTCAGAAAAAAAAAAAAAAAAGGTGGCTTGCTGCCAGCACTCATTGAATTTTACATAAACACACTCTTTGACACTGAAGCAAATCTGACTGATTTTCAATGTGAAAATAAAATATAAAAACTGTTCATGGAGTTATTTCTAAATAGAACTTGTCTCTAATCCTAATGTAACCGAAATGTATTAGGTTAGTCTCATTATCTACAAATCTACTCTAGTCTAATTCCTTAACCCATTTCCTGTTTGCCTAGAGTATAATTAGACTAGAGTATAATTATAAATCTACTGTTAGACTAGAGTATAATTATAAATCTAGAGTATTCTTGAGGCAAACAGGAAATGGGTTAAGGAATTGGACTACAGTAGATTTGTAGATAATGAGACTAAGCTCAAGAGCAAAAATCATAGAGAAATGAGATTAATTACAGAATGAGAGTGGCTGGTGGATTTTAGAAAGAAGGGAATATATTCTGAGCATAGCAATGAGCATCAAGAAAAAACTAGTCCATGACTAGAGAGAGCTGTGGGAGTATAAATAAACAGTGCCCACCCGAGAAGACTATAAGAGAAGCAGGAGGGAGAGATGAAATTCCATTAGAGCAAAGAAAAGAGATTTTCCTTGACCACTTGCATGATGCATTTTTAATGGTTTTTTTTTTCCCCCTCCACAATAAACAATTGCAGGCCCAGTTGTGAGCATGGGCAAATTCAGGTTTTATGTGATCTGAAACTTACTTAGTTTGGAGTACTTTCTTTAAGAAAAGAATATAAAGTTTTTATTTTCCCAAATTTTACCAACAAAAAAGTACGACTATGCAAACCTATTATCCACCTACCTTCCAGTAGCCCACTTGAAAGGGGTTACTGGGAAATAATTCTCTATGTATATTTTCATCTTTCTGCATGATCCAGGCTTTCTGAGCCAAGAATATTGTCAAACTTGATTAAAGAATTATTAAGTAGTAAACATGTCTTGGAAGCTAGAGACTGTGTATTACTCTGGAAATATTTACAGACTCATCTCCCCTGGAACCATTTACTTACATTCAGGGTTGTGAAACTAAAGACATTTCTGTCTCTTTTCCACTCATGATTTGTTTATATTCCAGAATAGAGATATTTCATCAGTTGTATATAAGCTATGAATCTCATGATTTCAATGTTCATTTCCTGTGATGCAACCATTTGCAAACACAAGTAACCATCTGGCTCTCATTGCATCATCTTATGAGGATACGGGGGAGAGAACCCAGCACTACAATGTTCAGTGAGAAAAAATAGCCTGTTCTTGATCCAGAGATCTTGTGTTCTCTGTAAGAATACGTATATAATGTATAGCAGAAGCCTGAGCATGAGGGGTCTAAAGCTTCAAATTCATGAGCCTCATCAGGAATCCATCTCTATTTGTTAAAATTACAGTATAAAATTGCACTGAGTCCATTTGATGACAGGTTTTCTCCAAACCAAATCTGTTGCCACTCTCAATTATGACACATTTGAGATCTTAAATGTAGTTTATTGCGCTTTCAAACAATGATGCCTTCCAGAAACTGATGTTGATACTTATTACTCATTCAGTTAGCACTGCTTTTAAAAATTTGCCTCTTTTTAGAACTTTCACTTTCCCAGAAGGTAGCAAATAGACAGATACTACAATTCAATCTCTCTGTGATCAATTCTGAACAAAATTACCAAGGGAAATTTTTATCTCATATTTTTCCACTTCAATCTCTGTATTCCTCTTCCACCTTCTCTTTCTCTCTCACTCTCTCTGACTTTGAACTTAATTATTTGGTCAATTTTTTTTTTTTTGCCTCTAGAAATAATTAGTCACATTATGCCAAATTCCTCCAGTGCCCTGTTTATGCCAAGATCCCCTAGCAAATCTCACAGAGTCAGGAAGTCAGAAAAGGAAAAGTTATATAAAGAATGAACTTCATTAGAATGTTCCATGAGCTAGTATGTCTTCCTTACAGAAAGCCAAAACCTTGCTCTATTTCAGCTACCATGGTATAGGAATAATGACTAAAACTAAAAACTGGTATGCACCAAAAGAAAGGAAACACTTTATCTGAATGTAAAAACTCAACACATTTACAAAGTCGATAATATTCATTCTTGGAGAGTTAATGGGAGTATAAATGAGTAATCTTTAGAGGATAATTGACAGTACTTATCTAAATTTTAATGCATGTTCTCTTTGACCCAGCAGTTTCACTAGGTTGGAAACAGCCCAGCTGACACCTTCATCGCAGTCTAAGAGCATGAGCAGAAGACCCAGCAAAGTTGAGCCAAGACTTCTGATCCATAGAAACTGTGAGATAATAAATATGAATTGTTTTAAACTATGCAATTTGTGGTAATTGTTATACAGCATAGTGGTGATAGCTGGGTTGTATTCAGAATTAGAGAAAACTAAATTGATAATATGATGTCTTTCATGATAAGTCATAATCTGAAATGTTATAAGAAATGATTCTAGTTATCATTAATGTTAGCACAGATTACATTTGGTCTTAAAAGCTCTTAGCTGAAAACTGACAAGGAGCAACATTATCTTGATTATTTTTGTACCATATTTGGTTCTAGATATGTTATTATTTGAAATTATTCTGGGAGAGAGGCCCAAAAGTTGTCCTAGGTAAGTGGTGAGCAAAAATCATCCAGTGTAATTTCACCCTAAACTACAGCTGTATGTTTGTATGTGTGTACAGACATATGTATTAATATATATTTACAGTTAAGAAATTGTCCTGTAGAATAAATGAATAAATTTATGTTTATTTATTTATTTAGTATAATAAGTGAAACTAAGAGTGTTTCAGGTTAAAACAGAATGAAAAATGAAGGTGTCTCAGGAAAAAGGCAAGGATGTGCCTTCTCACAACTGTTTTTCAACATCCAACTGGAAGTCCTAGCTAGCGCAATAAAATAAGAAAACAAAAGGTGTACAGATTGGAAAGGAAAAAATAAAACTGTCTTTGTTTGCAAATGACATGACCCATGACCACCTATGTAGAACATCCAAAAGGATAAACAAAAAATAAAATTCTTGGAACTAATAAATGATACAGCAAGGTTGCAGGATAAAGGTTAATATACAAAAATTGATTACTTTCCTATATACCAGAATTAAAAAGTGAAATTTTAAATTTAAAGTACATTACCATTTACATTAGCACCCATGAATAATAAAAATATTTAAGTATAAATTGAACAAAACATATATAAATCTATGTGAAGAGAGCTACATAACTGATCAAGGATCTCAAAAGGGAACTGATTAAATGGGGGAAATATTCCATGTTTATGGAAAGAAAGCTTTCATATGATCAAGATATCAGTTTTTCCCAACTTGATTTGTAGATTCAATGCAATTCCAATCAAAATCCCAGTGAGTTATTTTGTAATGTTGGCAAACTGATTCTAACGTTTATATGGAGAGGCGAAAGACCCAGAATAGCCAACTTAATGTTGAAAGAGAACACTAAAACCTAATTCAGATTTATTTTCTATAAGCAGCTAATTTAAAAAACAAAAAATATAAGCTCAGTTAATCAGGCAGCCAGCTGGGTGTGAGTTATATTGTCTTGAACTTCCTATGAGGATAGTATAAATAAGGCAATTGCTTAAGCAATCAAATAATTCTTTTGATCTGCTTCTGCCTTCACTTTATAAAAACTTTCCCTTGGGGATGGGCATGTGGCTCACACCTATAATCCCAGCACTTTGGGAGGCCAAGGCAGGCAGATCACAAGGTCAGGAATTCGAGACCAGTCGCCAACATAGTGAAACCCCGTCTCAACTAAAAATATAAAAAATTAGCCGTGTGTGGTGGTGTGCACCTCTAATCCCAGCCGCCCGGAAGCTGAAGCAGGAGAATCGCGTGAACCTGGCAGGTGGAGGCTGCAGTGAGCTGAGATCGCGCCCTTGCACTCCAGCCCGGGTGACAGTGCAAGACTCTTGTCTAAAAATTAAAAAAATTAAAAATTAAAAATTAAAAGAAAACTTTACCTTCAGCCACCTCCAGCAGAGCTCTGAACCACTTCCAGTTTGGAGCTATTTAATTTATAAATTATTGTCTGTTTAAATAACCTCTTTAAAATTTTAGTATACCAAAGTTACCTTTTAATAGTCCTGGTGTTAGAAGAAGTAACAGAAAGAGACCCCAGATAACCCTTGAGAACAGAGGTCACCAGGCTTAGGTACCCAGGCCTACTGTATTCGATGCTTTCTCACTGCGTCTGGAAGTAACCACAGTATGTCCTTCTCAGATTTGAGCTCTAAAAATGGAAATACAAGCTCTTGACTTTATTTGAGCATGTTTTGATCTAAACTGGGTCCTGAGTCAGATTGGACTCAACAGCAACTGGACTTGTCCAGTAGGAGGCCTCAGGTAAGTAAAGTTTTGGAAAGACAGGGAAGCATGGGTTCATCTGAATTCAAGGAGTCTGGGATTCCTCTATCTGGGACTCTAGCTAATTTTATTTATAAAAACTATGGACTCAGAACATGTGCTTTCTAGAAAAACAAGTGGACCATACCAAATACAATTTATTTTATTGATACAAAATAGATGTACGTGTTTTCACCATACATGTGATATTGTGATTTCCCCAATGTATGCTCTTGGTGCCATTGTTAAAAATGAATCAGCTGTAAATACTTGGATTTATTTCTGGGTTCTCTATTCTGTTCCATTGGTCTATGCGTCTGTTTTTATACCAGTACCATGCTATTTTGGTTACTGTATTACTATAGCTTTGTAGTATATTTTGAAGTCAGGTAAAGTGTGGTGCCTTCAGCTGTGTTCATTTTACTCAAGATTGCTTTGGCTATCTGGGGTCTTTTATGGTTCCATATAGGATTGTAGGATTGTTTTCCCTATTTCTATGAAGAATATCATTGGTATTTAGATAGAGATTGCATTGAATCTGTAGATTGCTTTGGATAATTTTGATGTTTTAAAAATATTAATTCTTTCAATCCATGAGCATAAAATATTTTTTCATTTTTTGTATTATTTCTCATTTTTTAAAATAAGAGTTTTATAGTTTTTCTTGTAGAGATGCTTTACTTCTTTGGTTAAATGTATTTCTACATACCTTATATTTTGTAGTAATTATAAATAGGATTATTTTCTTGATTTCTTTTACACACTTTTTGTTGTTGGCATATATAAATGCTACCGATGTTTCCCTGTTGATTTTGTAGCCTGCATCTTTACTGAATTTGTTGATTAATTCTAGGAGTTTTTTGGAGTCTTTAAGATTTTCTAAATATAAGATGATATTGTCCTTGAAGAAGGATAATTTGACTTCTTCCTTTCTAATTTGGCTGCTCTTTATTGATTGCTCTGGCTAAGACTTCCAGTATTATGTTGAATAAATATGATGATGCTATATTTCCAGATGCCAGAGGAATGGGTTTCCATTTTTTCCTGTTCAGTATGATGTTAGCTGTGGGTTTGCCATATTTGGCCCTTATTGGTTTGAGGTATGTTTATTCTTTTTTTTTTTTTTTTTTAGACAGAGTGTTGCTCTGTCGCCAGGCCACCAGGCTGGAGTGCAGTGGCGCAATTTCGGCTCACTGCAACCTCTGCCTCCCAGGTTCAAGCAATTCTCCTGCCTCAGCCTCCCGAGTAGCTGGAACTACAGACGCGAGCCACCATGCCCAGCTAATTTTTGTATTTTTAGTAGAGAAAGGATTTCACCATGTTGGCCAGGATGGTCTCCATCTCTTGACTTCGTGATCCGCCTGCTTCGGCCTCCCAAAGTGCTGGGATTACAGGCGTGAGCCACCGTGCCCGGCCCGAGGTATGTTTATTCTATACTCAGTTTTGTTGAGCATTTTCATCATAAAGAAATGTTGAATTTTATTTAATACTTCTTCAGCATTTATTAAAATGATCATATGATCTCTGTTCTTGGTTCTGTTCACATGATCATCACATTGATTGATTTCCTGCTGGCATCCCTTGGATAAATACCACTTGATCATGCTAAATGATCTTTTTAATGTGTTGTTGAATTTGATTTGCTAACATTTTGTTGAGGATTTTTACAACTATGTTCATCAGAAATATTGGCCTAACACTTTCTTTTTTGTGTATGTCTTTGTCCGGTTTTGGTAGCAGGGTAATGCTGGCCTTGTAGAAAGAGTTTGGAAATGTGACCTCCTCTCCCATTTTTATTGATGAGTTTGAGTAGAATTCATATTTGTTTTTCTTTAAAAGTTTGACAGAACTCGGCACTGAAGCAATCAAGTCCTAGGCTTTTCTTTGATGAGAGACTTTTCAGTTACAGCTTTCATCTCATTACTTGTTTGTTCAAGTTATTTTTTTCTTTATGATTCAATCTTAATACATTGTACATGTTCAGGAATTTATCTATTTCTTTTAGGTTTTCCAATGTATTGGTTTATAGTTGTCCATAATTGTTTTTAATGATTCTTTGTATTTCTGTGGTCTCATTTGTTAACTCTCCCTTTTTGCTCCTGATTTTATTTACTTGGGTCTTTTCTCTTTTGTTCTTAGTTTAGCTAAAAGTTTGCTAATGTATTTTTTCAAAAAAACTTTTTTTATTGGTATTTTGTATTTTTTAGTCTCAGTTTTATTTACTTCTGCTCTGATCTTTATTATTTCTTTCTTTCTACTAAATTTGGTTTTGTTTTGTTTTGTTCTTTCTTTTCTAGTTCCTTGAGGTGCATCATTAGGTTATTAATTTGAAGTTCAAAGATAATGTTGAATTACAGTGGTCATTGTAAGGAAGTTTTGATCTAGACAAAACTGTTCATTTTTGAAGTGGATAGGAAAAGAAGAAATTCTGAATTCCTAAGAATAATGGAATGCAGATTTTGATTATCATGTAGAGCCTTCCAAAAGACACAATGTATCAAAATTTGCCTCTCTTAAAGACCTATGGCCAGATGCAGTGGCCCACACCTGTCATCCCAGCATTTTGTGAGGCTGAAGAGGGCATATCACTTGAGCTCAGGAGTTTGAGACCAGCCTGGACAACATAGGGAAACCTCATCTCTACTAAAAATAAAACCAATAATAATAACAATTAGCCAGGCATGGTGGCACAAGCTTGCAGTCCCAACTACTCAAGAGGCTGAGGTGGGAGTGTTAGAGCGGGTAGTTAGGCAGACATGAACATCAGAGGAAGAGCCTACTCCCCACCAATAATGTCAGGCAACCATGAAGTGATGGTCAGGTAGTTGTTAAGCAGTCTCTCTAAAATAATGATTGTTTGCAGCCAGTGCCAGAGGAAAGGCAGTGTCCCATACATAGAAAACCCTTGAAGCTGGTGGCCAGCAGCTTCCCAATAAGGAGTTGGGCAAGCAGGCTCAAGCATACACTAAGAAGCAAAATGGCAGAGTTTAACTGGTATCTGACCTTCCTCTAGGAACACTTCTCTAGTAAGGGAAAAATGCCACAAGTGAGCATGCACACAACTTCAGTAAATACACTGTGCATGTGGCCACTCACAAGTCCTGGCAGGCCACTGTGCCTGTGGACAACCCACCCCAAGAAAAGTCAAGAGAGAAGAGATAGAAAACTCCAGAAGCACGCCAACATATAAATCCCCAGGTCAAGGTCAAACAGGGCATTTGGATTTCTCAGGTTGCCCACTTGGCCATCTTCTAAGTTGCTTTACTTTCTTTCATTCCTGTTCTAAGTCTTTTTAATAAACTCTTGCTTCTGCTCAAAAGCTTGCCTCATCCTCTCACTCTGGCTTCTGCCTCTCGGACAAATACTTTCTTTTGAAGAGGCAAGAATCGAGTTGTTGCAGACCTATACAGATTCATTGGTGCTAACATACTTTGATGCCACATGACTTGTATACATTCCCCAGTGATAAGAAGTCTCTATGCCTCTCCTTCTTTGGCTGGAGAAGAAGGAGACCTGCACACAGTTTCTTCTCCTACTTTTACTCTCCTACTTACTAACCAGTCCCGAGAACCATTGCTTTCAGCCACAGTGGCTCTGCGCCCCCTGGCTGATCTCTCAGCCTACCCTGACAGGTGGCTCACGGAGGTAGGAAGGACCTTGGAGTCCACACCTTGTAGACCTGAAACACTAATGGCCGTCCTGGACAGGAGGCTTATGAAGGTGGTAGGGCTAAAGCCTAAGATTGTGCAATGTCTGCAATATCCTCTGTTTTTTCAAATAGAGTTGGCTTTTTCCCCAGAAGCCACACCACCTATTGTCCTGTTTTCTATGTGTTTCTGAAATGGCCTTGTGGGCCTGCCACACTGTCTGCCTCAGGGGCAAATCTGCCTTTTCTCTTCTTTCACTTTGTATGTCACACAACTTCCTTCTCTACCTTAAACACACACTCCTGTTATTGTGCACCTATGGCTCTTGTTGCATTTGTATGGTAGGAGAGAAACAGGCTCCCTTGCCGATGTGTGTTGGGTCATTGCCAGGAGAGACACTAATCAGAACCCTGGTTCTGCCAGCTCCTTTTGACTTACCATACACTTTTCATCCCTGTTATGCTCCAGGGTCAAGTTTTTGGTGGCTTTTGAAGCAGTTTGTATGCCTGCATAGGACATCACTCTGTGGTTCTTTAAGGATCTCACCTACTTGCATTTTTTGAGTTAGCACTCCTTTGGGAAGAGGGAAAATTCTTCCTTTGCCATTTGCCATTTGTGAGCTCTTACCCCAAGCCCCAAGTTCTCCAAAGGTTTCTCTTTATGTCAAAAGAACAAATAAACATTGCCATTTTGAATCCCAAGGCTGCTGTTTTTGTGAGCATATGAAGGCTTTCCATCAGTATTCCTCTCACTTCATCCCACTTTGTCCTGTAGCAGAGGGATTGCCCTGTCTACTCAAGCATGTTTTCTGGATGTTACCCCAGGAGGACAGGTATTCCCAAATACAAAATTTTCTCCATTCCTCTAATCACTTCCATACCCTCCTCAATGTGCATAAGGACTCTCAAACTCATATTTAAAGGGAGCGAAGTCCAGTCCATTGCAGCAGTTGGCAGAAAAACAAGTTTCTCATCTACTTAAAGAGCATGGGAAATGGATTATGAAAAAAAGAGATAATCATTTTGTTGCTAGAATGCTCTGAGTGAGAGTCACTATAAGATCATGGAGATAAGGATATAGGCGACCCCAAGGCTGCAGATACAAGAGACAAAGTATCCATGGGGCAGAGAGAGATAAAGGTTGGTCCCAGGCTACGGGCACAGAACAGATTACCATTAGAACAGAGATGAAGGCAAGCTTAGGGGTATCCCAGCAACACTGGCTCATTCTGAAACTCCCAAGGATAAATGGGGGGCCCATGTTCACTTGGGTATTTCCTCTGTTTTCAAGTGGGTAATTGTCATGAGATAGGACAGAGGTTAGGGTACCCAGTAAGACAGGTTCATTCTGGAAACCTATGGATGAATGGGGGATGCCCTGTTCAGGAAAGGATAATAGGGAAGTAAAAAGGGATGCCTTCTTTTTCCTTTTTCTTCTCCTTCATTCTATTTTCACAGATGGGTAGTCACATCTCCATACTACAGTATAAACCATTCAGATGCATCCTCAAGAACCAGGAAAAGTTTGACCCCCAAACCCTGAAAAGGAAAAGGCTAACATTTTTCTGTATCACAGCCAGGTTTTAATATAAGCTCCAGGACCAGGAATCTTGCAGAAAGTGGAAGCATAAATTTTAATATGTTCTATCAACTAGATTTGTTTGGCTAGTAGCAGAGAAAAGAGACAGTCTCCTACGTACAGGCCTTTATGGCGCCAAGAAACAACCCAGAACTTTGTTGGGCTTGTAAAATTGATCCAGTAATGATAGCAGCCATAATCAAGCTGCCCCATCTGGTTGGTTCAGAAGACCCCACAGGGGGTTTACCCAGGACTCAAGCCCTGAAGGAACCAAGAGTGGAGCTTAGCTCAAACCCTACCCTTTGGCCCCATTATATCCAAGTATCTGGGACCTGGAACCTTCTCTTCCCTACCCAGTGCGATCCTCTGGACACCACTCCCTTAAGTTATGCTCCCTTCAAGAAGTTAGTTGACCTATTAGTGTTCAGATGCCATTTAATATGCAAGACTTGAATCAAATTAAAACAGAACTAGGGATGTTTATGGTGGATCCTGACAAATGTATCAAAGGGTTCCATAAACTGAGCTTAACATTTAAACTCACCTGGAGGGATCTCTTATTCATACTAGGACAAACACTAAGGGAGAACACAACTCCATTGTGGAGGTGGCCCAACAATTTGCAAATGCAATGCACATGACTGATCTTGGTGGCTACCCTGTATGGGCCACCAATTTCTTGGGTCAACCCCAATTGGGATTAAAATACCCAGGGGGGTATATGGGCAAGAAATTGCATGTTCCTATGTCTGGTAAAAGGAATGGAAGCTAGTAGATCCAAGCCTGTAAGCTATAATAAAATTTGTCTTAGTAGATCAAGGACCTCTTAGAAACCCCACCAGTTTCCTAGAGAGGCTACAAGAGGCCCTGGTGAGACACACTAACCTAGACCCAGAGACACCAGAAGGGAAACTGGTCCTAAAGAACCATATTTTAATTCAGGCAGCCCCACATATTTGGAGGACACTCCAAAACCTAGCACTGGATCCCAACACCCCTATGCCTGACACCCTCAAAATAGCATCCTTCGTTCTTTACAGCCAGGACTAGGAGGAAGAAGAAAGCGCTCAGGAAAAGGAGAGGTAAAAGGAAAAGCAGCAGATCTGACTATTGACTGCTCTAAAAATCTACCATCCCCCTCCAGGCTGCCCTCAGAATACCCTCCCAGGTAACTGCCATCAGTGTAAGAAGCCAAGACACTGGAAGGCAAACTGCCGCAGTGGGACAGATAGGAAAAATCCCTATATGGCTTGCCCCTTCTGTCATAAACTCAGCCACTGGAAACGGGACTGCTCTGAGGGCTGAAGGGGCCCTAGGACAGAATCCCAATTCCTGATGGCCTTAAGCTGAAGGGCTGCTTGGGATGTGGCAGGCAGGACTGTACGTTTTCTTTGGGAAATGGCCTGCTTGGTGCTTATCTCTTCGTGGACAATTATCCTCCAAGGTGATGGGGGTAAACTAAGTGCCCATAACCCAGAGGTTCACTCCTCTTTGCTGCCTGTCAGGGGAAACTGTCTTTTCTCATTCATTTTTAATGATAGCAGAATGTCCTACACTGCTTTTGAGTAGAGATATTTTATTGAGACTAGGGGCTCAGTTTACCTTTCCTCCAGGGCCAACACCCCTTTTTCCAAATGCAATCTTATGCCTCAAGGAAATCACACAAAAGGATGAACTTCCCACAGACTTTTCCATTAATCCAGAGGTCTGGGCCTCAAGAATACCAGGTAAGGTCATAATGACAATGCCTATAGTAACTCAGCTTACAGATCCTTCTAGCTATCCTTGTAGAAGGCAGCTTCCTCTTTGGCCAGAGGGCAAAGAGGGACTTCGTCCCCTAACTGAAAAAAGTCTAAAACATGGATTATTAATAACCTGTAACTCAACATGTAACACCCATATCTTACCTGTTTAAAAGAGCAATGGAGCAATGGACAATATAGGGTAGTCCAGGATCTCCTGGACTACCCTATAAATAAATATAATACCCAAATCATAATGAGGCAGTAGACCTATTACACCCAATTGTCCCCGACCCATATGTATTTCTAGGAGAAGTACCTCCAGATGCTCAGTTGTTCTCAGTCTTAGAGATCAAAGATGCTTTCTTTTGTGTCTCCCTAGACTTATCCTCCCAATTTCTATTTGCACTTGAATGGGAGAATGAAAAAGAAAAGAGACTACAGCTCACCTGGATAGTGCTTCCACAAGGTTCCAGAGATGGTTCCCATTTTTTTGGGCAAGGCTTGGCTAGAGATTTGCAGGACCTAACTCTTGAGGGTTGAGGGTGTCTCCTATAGTACATATATGATGGATGACCTGTTAATCTGCTGCCCTACAAGAGTTATGAATCTAGCATCTAGTCCAGACACTAAATTTTCTCACAGACAGAGAGTACATGATATCCAAGGCCAAGACATAGCTATTAAGACAAGGGTCCAATACCTGGGGATAATCCTGACCCCCAGAGAACATAAGCTTTATCCAGAATGGATACAGGCCATCCTTAGAATACCTACCCCAACTACCCAGAAGAAACTTTGGGCTTTTCTGGGGATCATAAGATATTGCAGACTTTCAGTAATGGCATATGGTAGAATTATTATGTCTTTATATCAGGTTCTAAAAGAAGGGACTGATAGGGACCCGCTTCTCAGGGAAAAGGATCAGAAGCAAGCCCTTAGGGAACTAAAAACTGCCTTCTTACAAACCCCAGCCCTTGGGCTACCCATACTAACCAAACCATTTCAGCTTTATGTAAGGTGTAGCCTGGAAGTTCTAACTCAAACCGTCAGGCCATTGAATGTCCTATAGGCTACTTTTTAAAGAACCTAGACCCAGTAGTGCAAGGGTGGCCACACTGCCTAAAGGTAGTGGTTGCAGCAGCCCTTTTACTCAAGGAGGCCCTCAAAATCACCATGAGACAGTCAGTCGGGCTCCTGATATCCCACCAAATAGGCCCCTTATTGGATATAAAAAGCCCCCAATGGATCACTGACAACAGACTGCTAAAATACCAAGTCTTGTCAGAAAACCCACAGTTAACAGTTGAGTGATGTTCCACTCTTAACCCAGCCTCCTTATTGCCACTACTAGGAGAGGAAAACTGAACGCATTCATGTTGTGAGAAACTTAACCAAATTTAGGTCAGCCTGAAAGAATTAAAAGATCAGCCCCTAGGTTATCTAGATGAATTATAGTTTTCAGATGGGGGTGACTTTGTCAAGAATGGAGCTAGAAATGCAGGGTATGCTCTAGTGTCCCTTCACCAAGTTACAGAGGCTGTAGCTCTATCGCTGGGGACCACAGTGCAACCAACCGACTCATCACATTGATCAGAGCCCTAAAACTCGAGGAAAGAAAAAGAATAACCATATATACAGATTTCAGATATCCCTTCCTGGTGCTTCACACCCACATGGCTATCCGGAGGCAAAGGGAGTACCTAACAGCTTGGAATACTCCCATTAAGTACAGACCCCAAACCTTAGAGCTACTAGAGGCTGATCATTTGCCTCAAGAAGTGGCAATAGTGCCCTGTAAAGAACACCACAGGGGTTCCGATGAAACTGCATGGGGAAATAGGTTTAGCTGACCAAAAAGCTAAAGAGGCAGCCATCTCAAAAGATACCTCTGTGGGGGCCTTACCCACCTCTCTCCCCAGTAAACTGCCACTTCTCCAATACACTAAGGAAGAAATAGATTGGGTCACCCAGCATGGGTATAAAAAAGAAACCAGTGGATGGTACATGTTGGGAGAACTTCTCCATCTACCTCATGCCTTCCAGTGGAAAGTCATCAAGTGTTTACAGGACTCATGCCACCTTGAAAAGGACAGTCTAGGGCAAATTTGTAAATGGGTGTTCAGTGGGAAGTGACTAAGCAAAACTATTCAATAGGTTTGTCAAGCCTGCACCTTTTGCACCATAAATAATTCCCAGGTGGGGAGGCTCCCTCCATTAGTAAGTCAAATCAAAAGAATAGGTACATACCCTGGGGAGGACTGGTAGATGGACTTCACTCAGCTTCCCACATGCCACAGGTCTAAGTACCTCTTGGTCTATGTAGGTACCTTCACAGGATGGGAAGACTCCTGCCCCACAAGGACCGAAAAGACACAGGAGATAGCTAACTTCCTCCTAAAGGAACTCATTCCCTGCTTTGGTCTCCCTAGATCATTGCAGAGTGACAATGATCCATCTTTTTTTTCCCAAAAAAAATGGGAAATGTCAGGTGACCATCAGATGATCAACAGGTTAGTAATGCCCTAGGCATAAAGTGGTACCCTCACTTTGCCTGAATACTGCAATCTTCAGGCAAAGTAGTTAGAATTAATCAAACCCTCAATGCATCCTCAGTAATCTCAGTCAGGAAACAGCAGTCATGGGAAGACCTCTTCCCTTTAACCCTCCTTCAGATCCGTATTGTCCCTAAGTCTACCTAGCAATTAAGCCGCTTTGAGGTTTTATATGATAGGCCATTTCTATGTTCAGATTTATCTACTAGATAAAGAAACTGCCAAAATCACCCAGTATGTTTCTTCTTTAGCAGGCTTCCAACAGGCTCTCTGGGAATATGGGTTACAAACAAGCCCAAAATTGGAAGGGGAAAAATCCCAGCCTCTGTATCTTCCAGGCTCACTAGTTCTCATTAAAGCTTGGAAGGCTGAAACCCCAAATTCCTAACTGACCCCAGTCTGGAGGGGCCACTTTACCATTCCAGTATCTATTCCCACAGCCATTAAAGTACCAGAGATAGCCAGCTGGATACATTACACCTGGGTGAAGTCATGGAAAGGCCGCGAAACACCAGAGCCAGAACCAACACCTTCAGCTCCAGAATATATTTATGATGCACTGGAAGATCTGAAATTCCTCTTTTAGTGAAAACATAAGTAATGCCCCCTCAACATCTTTCATCTCGAAGTAAGGTGATCCTAGTATTAGGAATTTTACTAACAATTGCTCTGTTATCACTATTGTAACCCTAACTTGTGCACCACCAGGAGTTGCAGTGGCAGCTTGCTTTGTGATCAGTTTTTCTCTTTCACAATAATCTTAGGTCACTATGGCTCTGCTCCTGCTGGTTCTCATACTCATCGCTTTACTAGCAGCATGCTGCCATCATGATTTCCCATTATTAGAAAAAGCTCAGCAATTGCTCCAAAGCACAGGATCCCCCTACTCCACCAAATGATGACTGTGTACTAGCTCTTCCTCTAAAACACCAGGGAGAGCTTATCCAGCCTGTCCCAGAGATTGGACAAGCATAGACATAGAATTACGTATTTCCTCTCAACAGGACCCTGGTCTTATTTGGGTCTGCAACTAACCTTCTAGCAAAAGCAAAGCAATATTTCCTTGACATCTGAAAGGAACCTCCCCTTTTTGGATCAATCTTTTCTAATATCACTTTAATGAGAATAACCTCTATTTGTGTTATAGCCAAAAGAAAAAAATGGAGTGGATGTAGGCTTTCTTCCCAATACAGTTTGTACTGTTACTCTCTCTGTAGATTCTAACCAAAAGATTGATCGAACATACACCCGAAACCAATTCCACCATCAACCAAGATTCTCCAGACCTTCAAATATTACCTTTCTTCAGGGAACTTTGCTAAATAAGTCCATTCAGTTTTGCCAGCAATGCCCAAGCTTATGCAGTACTTGAAATTTCTAGTGCCAGCCTGCTGATTATAACCAATGTTTGCAAATTGCCAATCTCAGCTTCACAGCAGAATGGGTTCTATGGGACTAAACTCAAAATTATCTTTTTTTGGGAAAATGAAACCAAGAGGTTTAATCAGAGCCAAACTCTATGCACCCAAGTGTTAGCAGGCATGACTGTAGCTATCAGCTACCTGGGTGTGTTGTCATCCTTGGTGTTTTTGGGGGATGTCCTCATCCCTTATTTTGACATCTCTACTTGTCTTAAAATCCAAGGAAACTTCTATATGTGTGGCCAATCAGTTTACCAATGCCTCCTCACTAAATGGACTGGAACTTGTACCATAGATTATGTATCCCTGGACATCTTCATACTCCCTGGCAATCTCTCTTTTCCAATACTAATCGTGGGAATTCTATCTTGCCCAGGGTGAAAAGGGCTATCAATTAATTCCCCTTCTCATGGGACTCAGCATTATAGCCAGTATGGGAACCAAAATTGCCAGAATCACAAAAGCCTCCTTGACCTATAGCCAACTCTCAAAGGATATTAGCCAACAATTTTAATGTCATAGCTAAAACCTTAACAAATGTGCCAGAGCAAATTAACTCTTTAGCAGCTGTAGTCCTTAAAAATTGACAAGGACTAGATATATTAATGGCAGCACAGGGAGGAATTTGTTTAGCCTTAGATGAAAAATGTTGCTTTCAGGTAAATCAATCAGTGAAAATACAAAACAACATCAGACAACTCCTAAACCGAGCCTCCAGTTTATGAGAACAAGCCTCTCAGGGTTGGTTAGATTGGGAAGGAACCTGGAGATGGTTTTCCTGGGTTCTTCTCTTTTTAGGCCCACTTGTTACTCTCCTACTTTTTATCCTTTTAGACCATGTGTTCTAAATCTAGTAACCCAATTTGTCTCCTTTCTCTCACCTTTAGATGATCAAGCTCCAGATGATCCTCAGTGAGGGATACCATCCTCTCAATATTCAAGAGTCACCCTTCTACGGAGGACCTCTAGACTTCCCAGCAGTGGGACATGGCAGAGGTGAAATCCTGCCCCTGTCTCCCCTAGACCTGGCTGGATACTGCTTTCATCAACCCATGCAGCCACCCCACCCTAACAGCCGGCAAGAGGCCAAGACGGAAGAATCACCACCACACCCCTGTCAGCAGGAAGCAGTTACAGAAGACGGACTCCCAGAGAATTGGGTCGTGGTCTCTCATGGGGGGAAATTAAGTTAGAGTAGATAATTACACAGACATGAGCAAGGGAGGAGAGACCTCCTCCAATCAGGAATGTCAGGTGACCATCAGATGATCGTCGGGTGGTTATTAAATTCTCTCTAAAATAATAATAGATTGCAACTGGCAACAGGGAAAGACAATCTCCCAATTGATAGAAAACACCTAAAGCTGGTGATCAGCAGCTTCTCAGGAAGATCTCAGGAGTTTGGCAAGCAGACTCAAACGTGCACTAAGAGGCAAAATGTTAGTTTAAGTGGTATGTGGACTTCCTCTAGAAACACTTGACTCAAATAAGGGTAAAATATCTCAAGTGAGCATGCACAGCTTCAGTAAAAACACACTGTGCATGTGGCCCCTCACAAGTGCTGGCAGGCCACTGCATATGTGGATAGCCTGCCCCAAGGAAAAATCACAAGAGAAGAGATGCAAAACCCCAGAAGCATGCCAACACATAAAACCCCAAGTCTAAGGCCAAATAGGGCACTTGGATTTTTCAAGTTGTCCACCTGGCCCTCTTATAAGAGTACTTTATTTCCTTTCATTCCTGCTCTAAAACTTCTTAAACTTTCACTCCTGTTCAAAAACTTGCCTCAGTCTTTCACTCTGCCTTATGCCCTTTGGATGAATTGTTTCCTTCAAGGAGGCAGGAATCAAGCTGCTGCAGACCTATACAGATTTGCTGCTGCTAACAGGAGTATGGCTTGAGCCCAGAAGGTTGAGGCTGCAGTGAGCCATGATCATGCCACTGCTCTCCAGGCTGGCAACAGAATGAGACTCTGGTTTTTTTTTTTTTTTTTAAAAAAAGACTTTTTACAAAAGGCAAAATGATAATGGAACTAAAAATGCACATTGACTGAACTCCAACTGCTTCTTCTCTCAATTGAAACCACTTTTGCAAAAATTGTAACAGTGAGAAAATTATGGCAGTAGGGGTGATCCGATCAAGCCAAACCCCAGCTTGGCTTTAGCCTTCAAGCTGCCCTTAATTATTCCTAGGCTTAGGCCAAGCTAACTCTGGGGACACTTAGTTTATAGTTTAAACGATAGTAATCCTTCCCCAAAACTCAACCACCTCTGCAAGGCTGAAGATAAGAGGCCACCAGGCTAGGAGGATAGAGAAGGCTGAATTCTGCTAAGGTATAGATATAAACATTTTCCAGCCATTATTCTGGGGGGTCACAAAATATGCAACCTCTTCAATTACTCCTGCAGATAAGATCACTATTTTAGAACCTAAGATTGGGCTTTTGAGATGTGCTTTCAGGTTTTTTGTGTGTCTGACTACTGATGGCTCCATCTGGACCCACCAATCACTCCTGTGGCCCCACACAGAAGCAACTCAACATGCATAAAGACTATTTCCCACACCACTATGATAGCACCCCGTAACCAATCAGCAGCAAGCATTTATTGCCTAGACAGCCCCATTCCTCCCCTAAACCATCCATGAAAAACCCTAGCTTCCAAATTTCCAGGGAAGTAGATTTGAGCAATAAAATACATCTCCCATTTAGCCAGCTTCATGTGTGTAAAACTCTTTCTCTATTGCAATTCCCCTGCCTTGATAAATGATAAATTAGCTCTATCTGGGCATCAGGCAAGAAGAACCCACTGAGTCCTTACAATATCCTTCTTTCTACCTTTATCTGCCTAATTACTCTGAATCTACTAACATTTTCACTCAGTTATTTTTCCACTTTGAAGACAAAAAGAAAGTTAACGGGGGAAATGCCTTATGAAATTAGTCGCTCAGAATAAACCAGCTGGGCTTTCTTTAACCACCTTTATGCCTTAGTCAATATCTAAGCTCAGAGGCAATAGTGAAAGGATTCCCCATCCCAAAGGAAAACTCTCAGAAATTTGCTGAAGCTATCCATGCTGAGTCTAGGTATAGAACATGCTTTGCCCTATTTATTCATGGGCACCACCCTGAATTCAGTAGTTTTTTTAAAAAGCTGGGTTGGGAAGACACAGATCTAGCTGAATTCGTTGCCAAAATATGCTATCTGGCATAAAGATTATTTTGAGAGAGTTATTTTGAGACTCTTTCTAAGAGAAATTTGTATCTACAAAGGAGGTCTCCAATTATAAGCTTGTTTCTCTCTCTGCGTCGGAAAAAAAGGAGGACTAAATAACCAGGCACTCTTAATAGAGAAGGAGTTTAATCTGAGTAACAAACCTTACTTGTGTTGAAGGTGCTTTTTCAGGCTCTCTGCGGTTAAGATCTACATTTTCCACCTTGCCTCCTCTAGGACCTGAGGGTTATCACTTTTATATGCAAATGCCAGGGAGATTACTCACCAGAAGAATAAGAAAGAAAAGAGCTATTTGGAAATTGAACAAATAAAAAAATCTTGTTTTTCGTCCTTCAGAAACAGTGAAAAGCTTTAGCCATCTTGTAGATAATTTTAACTTGTTCCATGTGCCAGAAACACAATTTGCATTCAGAAATTCTTTTATAAACTGTTTTTATATTATTGTACCTGGCACATGGCTGCAATTTTCAAATCAAAACTGTGAAATCTGCTTCTGTCTGTATTTTATGTATGTCTACATATGCATGTATGTGTAATATTTTTCTGCCTCCAGAGATTATCCTAAAATTAATTTGTAAAGCTACATTTAATTGTCTTAAAGAAAAAGCACTTATACAAATTAAGTATTTTTTAAACTTTCAGAAACATAGGACCTAACCGAAATGTTCTTCAGATTCATATTGGTAAAAGAAAAAACTTCAGCCAAATTAAATTTAAAGGAGTTTAATTGACTAATCAATGATTCACAAATCAGGCAGCCCCCAGAATTACAGCAGATTTCAGTCTCCAGGGATGCCTTGTGGTCAGAACAAATTTATAGACAAAAAAAGGGAAATGGCATACAGAAATTAGAGTGAGGTACAGAAACAACTGGATTGGTTACAGGTTGGTATTTGCCTTATTTGAACACAGTTTGAACACTCAGCAGTGTCTGAGTGGTTGAAGTATGGCTGATAGAATTGACCAAGACTCAGCTATTGTTACAGGCATGCACTCCTAAATTAGGTTTTCAGTCTTGTCTACCTATTAAGTTACTAGGTTACAGTTTGTCCACAAGGACTCAAATATAGAAGTACAGAGTCCTTCTCAGGCCATCTTTAGTTCTCTTTAACAATATGATATAGGATTGATGTTGAGTAAATAAAAATTGCTTTAAGTTTGTTGGATTAACTAAAGCAGGCATGTCTTCAGAGTTGTCAACATTAAATATAATATATACATACATTTTTTCTTTCAAGGTTTACTAGGCAAATAAGTTTATGTTATTTAACTAGATGTTTAAGATTATAAAACTATGAGTTTAAGAGCAAAAGTGAAAAAGCAGTAGCTAATACTTTATTAAGTACAGCAGTAAAACAAATATATATTAAGTATAGCAGTAAAGAAAAAAAGTATTTCACTTTTTTTGTTGTTGCGGGGGGCGGACAGAGTCTCACTCTGTCTCCCAGGCTGGAGTGCAGTGGCTAGATCTTGGTTCACTACAACCTCCCTGTCCTGGGTTCAAGTGATTCTCCTGCCTCAGCCTCCTGAGTAGCTAGGATTACAAGCATGGGCCACCGCCCCTGGCTAATTTTTGTGTTTTTAGTAAAATGAGGTTTTACCATGTTGGTCAGGCTAGTCTCTAACTCCTGACTTCGTGATCTACCCACCTGGGCCTCCCAAAGTGCTGGGATTACAGGCGTAAGCCACCGAGCCTGGCCTTAACTTTTTATTGGTTCTTGCTTTTGTGATGTTTGCCTAACATACATATGCTATAAAAATAGTTAACAGGAAAATATTAATAACTTGAGATGTTGACTAGCTTTGTCTAATGTTTAATGAAATGTTCATAAATAATTCATTGTAGTTAAGAACAATTGAATTAATGTAAGTAGACTAGAAATTATAAATGAAATTTTCAATAGTAATTTTTTCAATTAACTTTTCAATAGTAATTATATTTTAAATTTTGCCTCCATTTCTTTTGTTAAGAAGTTGACATTATTTATAGTATGGCTGCTAGAACTGACCAAGACTCAGCTATTGTTACAGGCACATACTCCTAAATTACAGGCACATACTCTTAAATAGTGTCAACTTCTTAACAAAAGAAATGGAGGCAAAATTAATATAAATGAGAGTTTATTTGGGCCAAATTTGAGAACTGCAATGTGGGAGACACACTTTCAAGTTGCTATGAATATAAACAATTAGCAGCAGTTACAAGTGGGTTTTAAAACGGGGAGGGGGGCAGTTCTTTAGTTTCATATAAACTATTGATTGGCTATACATTGCGTTTTGTTTTGTTTTTTGTAATCATAAATTGCAGGAGCATGAAGATAATGGGTAAAGGTCACATCCCCTGGGCATAGATTTGAGGTAGAGTGTGACAAAAATCTCATACTCATGTCTCTCTGGGCCTGACAAATTTTGCATACTCTACATAGTTTAGTCTGTTCTTTACTTTTCTTTTCTTCCTTTTGGTTGAGTTTTTTCTTCTTCTGAAAGTATTGATGATCAACATTTTAGATGTAAGTTTGTCCAATATCACTGGGAAGACTTAATTGCAGTTAGTCTCATCCCACACTGGAGGACAAGAGGAGAGATAAAATGGCTGAAGAATGCAATGAAGTCTCAAGGCCATGACTGGCCGCACGAAAGGACAGGGCAATGGTATTTCAGGCCATCTGCTTACAAAGGAGCCATGGCATGTTGGATCATTTCTAAGCATCTGGCTAGCATTATTTTAGTTTTTTTATTGTTGATTTTAGACCTCTAGAAATGCAAAGTAAAATCAGTTTGAGAATAAAAGATATGATGTAAATAAAGACAATTACTAACAAAATCCAGATCTAAAAAATATTTTTATTTCCGAAGGCAACCAAATAAATATTTTGTCTACTTCTTGTGCTGACCTAAAGAACAAGGTATAGAAGATCTCCAGTGATGAGTTGTCTACTCAGGCAAAACTGCCTTTTTAAAATAAAAATTATGAATCCATAAGTCAATGTATTTGAGCTTACCTCCACAAGTATTGATTAACAGTACTGGATATGGTCACTTCCAAGGTGGTTGGAGGGAGTTTATTATTTGATGCCATTTCCAGCAAACACGATCTTCACATTGGAGGCCATGGTATTTGATGTCTTCACCTACTGGAAGCACACTGTATTGTTGGGACATACCTATCCAGACAGATGATGATAAATTTTGCATACCTCACATAGTTCAGACTGCTCTGAGCTCCTTTTCTGTCTCAGTAGCTTCTCTTTGTTAACTTATGCTATAGAGTTTTGCTAAGTTAAATTGGATAATGGACATTTATTAAATATTGAGATCATTTCCAAATAACAAAATGCTGAAACATTAATTGCTTAACATAAGTTAATCTACTTTTGGCTTTTGTTACAAAGGAACAAAATATATTTCCTTTTGTTACAAAGGAAATATATTTACATGTGTTAAAAACATTTTAAAATGCACCATGAAAAAGAATATTTTCTATAGAAATTATAAAATGGTATATTTATAGATTTACCAATTTACGGAATGCCCCTATAACAGTTCACAATTTCTTATTTTCTAGTTTTCACTAGAAATTAAAGTCACTAAGAGTTAACAATTTTAACTAATATATACTAATTAAAATGATTAAAAATAATAAGGCAGATAACTCTATGCAAAGAAAGGCATGTTTCTAGTAAGAAAAGCTGTATGGTATAAGGATGTGCTTTTTTTAAGGAAAAGAATAATTTTGTATAGTTTTATGGTTAAAGGTTGTTTCAGAATGAATGAAGGACAAAATCTAAATGGATACAATAAGGTAGGAAGAGAGATGACATACACACAAAATAAATGACTTGTATGGACAAGTTGGCTAGAATTGAATATATTATAAGGTTATAAAAATGAGTCATGGCTGGGCACAGTGGCTCACGCCTGTAATCCCAGCACCTTGGGAGGCTGAGGTGGGCGGATCACAAGGTCAAAATATTGAGACCATCCTAGCCAACATGGAAACCTCATCTCTACTAAAAATACAAAAATTAGCCAGGCGTGGTGGCATGCTCCTGTAGTCCCAGCTACTTGGGAGGCTGAGGCAGGAGAATCGCTTGAACCCAGGAGGCAGAGGTTTCAGTGAGCCAAGATCACGCCACTGCACTCTTATCCTGGACTAGAGCGAAACTCCATCTCAAAAAAAGAAGTCTTAATATCGAAAGTAAACTGATGTAAAACTAGAATTTGGTCTCTGTGAAAATTAACAGTTTTCTAAGAGTATTGCTCCAGTTTTTAAAAGTGATTCTGAAAAGATTCCTTTGTAACTAATTGGCCTACAAAATGAAGATTTTGTATTTTCTCAAAATAATTCTTTGTGCTTCATGTTGCCTTTTTTCTGTCTTTAAATAAGAAAATTGAATCTTTTCAATAAAAAAGCTAGAGTTTTGTTTGTTTTGTTTTACAGTTATTAAAACTTCTTTATTGCCTTTGAAATCTTTCAGTGGTTACTTTTTATGGCTTCACAGTGACTTGTGACATATTTAATCAAGTGTTTAAAACATTTGATATTTTTACCAAATTTCCAAAAACCAAATTCTAAACTAAACCTTTTTTTTTTTTTTAACCTCAAGCTAACTAGGATTTTCCAGATGGATTCCTGGAATATCTCAAAAGACTTTGCTTTCTTTATAAAAAGAGAAGTCAGGCACAGTGGCTCAGGCCTGTAATTCTAGCACTTTGGGAGGCCAAGGTAGGCAGATCACTTGAGCCTGGGAGTTTGAGACCAGTCTGAGCAACATAGGGAGACCTTCCTCAAAAAAAAAAAAAAAAAATTAGCCTGTCAGCCAGGCGCAGTGGCTCATGCCTGTATTCCTAGCACTTTAGGAGGCTGAGGCGAGCACATTGCCTAAGCTCAGGAGTTCAAGACCAGCCTGGGCAACATAGTGAAACCACGTCTCTACTAAAAATACAAAAACTTAGCCCAGCGTGGTGGTGTGTGCCTGTAGTCCCAGCTACTCTGGAGGCTGAGGCATGAGAATTGCTTGAATCCGGGAGGCAGAGGTTCAGTGAGCCAAGATTGCACCCCTGCACTCCAGCCAGGGCAACAGAGCGAGATTCCATCTAAAAAAAAAAATTAGCCTGACATGGTGTCTCATGCTGATAGTCCCAGCTACTTGGGAGTCTGTGGTGGGAGGATCACCTGAACCTAAGGAAGTTCAGGCTGCAGGGAGCCGTAATTATGCTACTGCATTTCAGCCTGGGCAAGAAAGTGAGACCTGGAAAAAAAAAAAAAAAAAAGGAAGGAGAAAAGGAGAGAGATATTATACTAATTAGGTTGATTTGATATGTTGAATTGCATGGGAAGCATTGTCAAATAAGGGTGATGTTTAACCTTCTTATGTTATAATTTTAAGGGTATATGTTATTCATGTAAGTTTTCCGGAAGCTCTATGAACTTCCATACTCTGATATGTTCTGATATGTTATCAGTCATAATTTTAGTTATCTTAAAATGTTGTACTTCTCAGAAATAACAAATTATATTGTCAATTGCATTGTAAGAACTCTCATCAGATCTTTAACCATGGCCATTTTTAAGTCTTTTGTCACCCACAAACAGTTGTTTCACTCTGGTACTTTCCTGAAAATTATTACAAATGCTTTGTTTTCAGGAAGATTTATGGAAAAGACTGAAAAGTATGAGTTTCTGGTAACTTTAAGATCATAACATTGGACTGCATAAGAATTTCCAGGACTCTATTGGAAAAACTAAACTTTTAAAATTGCCAACCCAAGATCAAATAGAAGAAAAAATAATTACATGGTGATATGATTTGGCTGTATCCCCACACAAATCTCAAATTGAATTATATCTCCCAGAATTCCCACATGTTGCCGGGAAGGGGGGCGGGGGTGACCCAGGTGGAGGCTATTAAATCATGGGGGCTGGTCTTTCTCTTGCTATTCTCGTGATAGTGAATAAGTCAGACGAGATCTGATGGGTTTATCAGGGGTTTCTGCTTTTGCTTCTTCCTCATTTCACCATCAGGTAAGAAGTGCTTTCACCTCCCACCGTGATTCTGCGGCCTCCCCAGCCATGTGGAACTGTAAGTACAATTAAACCTCTTTTTCTTCCCGGTCTCGGGTATGTCTTGATCAGCAGCATGAAAACGGACTAATGCACATGGGATAAAATGTATTGATAATAATGACAGTTTCATGACTTTTTGTTTGAAACATTGCTGTTTCTTTTCTTTTTTTTTTTTTTTTTTTTTTTTTTTTTTTAGACAGTCTCACACTCCATCACCAGGCGCCAGGCTGGAGAGCAGTGGCACAATCTCGGCTCACTGCAACCTCCGCCTCCCGGGTTCAAGCAATTCTACTGCCTCAGCCTCCAAAGTAGCTGGGACTACAGGCGAGCGCCACCACGCCCAGCTAATTTTTTTTTTTTTTTTTTTTTTTTTTTTGTATTTTTAGTAGAGACGGGATTTCACCATGTTGGCCAGGTGCTGTTTCTTTAATGTCTTGTTTTTCAGATTTAAGATAACTTTTTTCATTTTTTCCTTAAGCTATCTATAGCTTACAGAAATTTAGCAGATTATACCTTTTTCAAGAGAAAAGAAGCATATACTTTTTCTCTTACCTGATCCCTCCAGAATTCGGAAACTATTACCAAGTATTATTATTTCCAAGGCAATGTAGTTATTTGCATAACTGTAATTAAGAATATGTTCTTCTGGGCTGGGTGCAGTGTCTCATGCCCGTAATCCCAGCACTTTGGAGGGCCAAGGAGGTCTGATCACTTGAGGCCAGGAGTTCAAGATCAGCTTGACCAATATGGTGATGAAACCCCATCTCATTAAAAATATATTTACATATAAATTAGCCAGGCATGGTGATGCATACCTGTAATCCCAGCTACTCAGGTGGCTGAGGCATAAGAGCTGCTTGAACCATGAAGATGAAGGCTGCGGTGATCTGGGATCGCACCATTGCACTCCAGCCTGGGTGACAGTGAGACTGTCTCAAAAAAAAAAAAAAGAATATATTCTTCCTATAACAGGACACAATTAGAAACACTGGTTATATTACCAAGGCTTTGACTAGAATGTCATATTTTAAAGTATGCATAAAATTTTATATGACCATACAGTTTTTAGGAACTAAGTTTGACTTTATGAAGCCAATAAAGCCCCTTGGAAAAAAACAGACTGGTACCTTGCTCACAGGATTCCTGACCTTACAGATTGAGAGAAAGATCAGTTTTGCGAAGGCTCAGAACACTTAAGGAGATTTTAAGAACCAAATGAAAAAGAGAATTCACCCAAATTTGTAGGTACTGCAGGTGAAATCTGATGGCAATTCCTTGGCTTGCCTTCCTAGCTTGGAAAGACTTTTAAATTCTAATTTGAGACTCCTTGTTAAAAGTCCCAGCAAAGTATACTTTGACAAAGGTTACTTAATGAATCACTATTCTTTGATTACTTACATAAGGTAAGTAATCAGGCCAGGTGTAACAGGACTAGGCCTATTTTGCAAACAAATCAGTTTTGCTGTGATTATTTTTGGAATGGGAATGACTGTAAAGAGAAAAATTACACACTAGTAGAAAACTATAGCTCACCCATTGTTAGATTCTAGCCTAGTTCATTGTCCTTGAGGTTTTGTTATCTACTTGTAAACTGAACTGGATCCTGAATTCTCATTTCCTCCAATATCTGCCTATGACTTCTACTCAGCTGACTGCAAATTTGAGGGTTCCCATGACCTCTTCCTCATATTCAATAATTTACTAGGATGATTAATGGAACTCAGGAAAACACTTATGATTGCCAGTTTAAAATGAAAATTACAATTTAGGAATAGCTAAGTGAAAGGGATTCATGGGGCAAGGTAGGGGGGCTCTTTCTTCCATGCCCTCTCCAGGTGTATCATCCTCCTAGAACCTCACTGTGTTCACCAACCCAGAAGCTCTCTGAACCCCAAAGTTTAGAGGTTCGTATGGAGGTTTTATTACATAGGTATGATTAGTTAAATCGCCAACCACTGGTGCTTGAACATTACTCCCTTCCTTCCTCCAACCCCCAGAAGTGAAAAGGGGTGCTAGAAGTTACAACCCTCTTACATTTGCTTTCAGATGACAACTCCCAAAGTGAACCTAGAGCCCTGCCATGAGTCATCTCATTAGCATAAAGACAATCATCACTCAGGAGATTCTTAAGGTCTTAGGAGCTCAGTACCAGCAACTGCAGCAAAGACCAAATACATATTTGTGTGAAATCATGAGCCCTACAGTAATATTTGATTTTCAAACTCTACACATATAACAGTTACTTAAAATTTAAATTATATTTTAAAATGTAAGAGTTATGCAGCTGAATTTTGGTACTTTTTCCCTTGGTTTTTTCTGGCATCTGAATCCACCATCATTTCCCTGCACAATATCTGCCATTGGAGATCCAAATGGGAAAATTCATTTAAAGAAAAAATCCAAGAAGCATCTCATAGGTTGTGGTTCCCTTGCATCCACACTCATGATCATGGCATTATCTTCCCTGAAGTGAGTAATAGTGTATCACTGGCTAATTTCAATATTAGCACTAGCTGTCTGTGGATATCATTTAGGAAAGTTTTCTCTACTTGAAACTAAAACTTATTGCAGACTGTAAGTTCCTGAATGTTTTAAAACCTGACTAGAAGACAAACATTGTCAAAGGTAGGAGTGCAGCCAAGATGTCAGGTAATGCCTATAACAAGTTAAAATCTGGTGATTGCTGCCAAGATATCCACACAAGTATTAGAGGCACCTACTGCTAAAAGATCATAAAGATGATTCTGGAGACCAGAGGCCTGTGGAAGTCAATAAAATAATGGTCAAAGTGGACAAGATTAAAAAAAAAAAAAAAGACAAAAAGCAGGATTCAGAAAGAAGCCAATTGTCATTTACAAAACAATTATCTGATAACACAAAGCTCAGTGCCCTCTTAGGCAGACATTCATGTACATATTAAATATTATATAACTGATAAGGCTTGGTGGATTATATTTGCCAAAGGCTATTTGTATTTCAAAAAGGAATCAACTTTTGAGACAAAGGAATGCTTTAATTCATTCAGCAAATATTTGCCAAGTACCTCTTTAGGAATATGATGGTGTGTAAAAAAATTTTTTGCTGCTATCATGGAGTTTAGAGGATAGAGGTAAGGTCAGTATTAATCTAGCAACATTAAATTTTGTGTAATTGTAGACTGAGGTAGATAAGTGCTCAAGAAAAAAAATGATTCTGTAAAAGTTTATATCAACGATCCTGATCAAGGAAGTATTTTGGAGGAAATAATCATTAAACTGAAGGAAGAGTTGGGTTGAATGGCCTAAATCTTAAAATGAGACAGGGTTTTCACCATGGGTTGGTATATTAGTTTACTAGGGCCACATAACAAAGTATCACAAGCTGGGTAGTTTAAATAACAGAAATGTATTGCCTGTGAGTTGTGGAGGCTAAATATCCGAGATCAATGTCCTGTAAGGCTGTTTCCTTCTGGGTTGATGAGGGAGATTCTTTTTCATGACTCTTCTAGATTCTAGTGATTTGCTGGAAATCTGGTGTTTCTTGACTTGTAAACCTCTGCCTTTGTTATAGACTGAATGTTGTCTGCCCCTAAAACTTATGTGTTAAAATCTTAACCCCTAATGTTATGGCATTAGGAGGTGGGACTTCAGGGAAATAATTAGGTCATGAATGTGGAGCCATCATAAATGGAATTAATACCCTTAGAAAAAGGACTCTAGAGAGCTTTCATCCCTTCTGCTAGATGGGGACACAGTGACAAGGGGCCATCTGTAAAACAGAAAGCAGGCCCTCACCAGACACTAATTGTGTCAGTGCCTTGTTCGTGCACTTCACAGCCTCCAGAACCATGATAAATAAATTTCTGTTGTTTAAGCCACTAGCCTATGGTATTTTTGTTATTAGTCCAAACAGACTCAGGTAGCCTTGATATCCATAGGGCATTTCTCTGTGTGTCTCTGTGTCTAAATTTCCTCTATTATAAGGACACCAGTCATATTTGATTAGGAGTCCACACTAATCCAGTATAGCCTTATCTTAATGAATTATGCCTGCAATGACTCTACAAACGAAGTCACATTTTGAGGTACTGCAGTTAGGACTTCAACATATGTTTTTTTCAGGGTGACACAATATAGCCCCTACCAGCTGAGAAAGACAATGGGGAACAAGAAAGATCTGAAATTTGCCTACTGACTTAGCTAGGTTGATCATGAGAGAATAAAAAGGTTTCTCTTGAAAACGCTTCAGGAAATTTGGTGTTCCCAAAGGAGAGTTGGACTGTGTTTATACCGAGAAAGGGGCAGAAATTATCTGAGGAAGAGGTTAAGGCTATGGAGATTATATAGATTGATTACTGAGTAGAAGTACCAAGGAGCACAGTGAAAAGTTTGGGAGGTGTAGAGGTTTGAGTCCAAAACAAGGAAGTATAGAGAGCATTATGGGGACAATAGGAAGTTAAAATAAATTGGTCAGGATTAATTGCTTCTATTCAGATCTCTGATTCATGAAAATGGGAGTGAGAAGTGTAGTGGCTTTAGTCTCAAATACCTTCTTGAGAAAGGCCAAAGAATTCAGACTGCCCAGTCCAGAGCAATGTCAGTCCCAATGAGTATAGTCTGTTTTCCTGGTCAGAACTGGAATCAATTGCTAGCTCCATCATTCACTAGCTGTGTGTGTTTGGGCCAGTTACAGCGCCTCTCTAAATGTGAGCTTTCTCATTTCTAAAATGAGTACAATAATAACACTCAGTTGAGGAAGGCTGTGTAGTATATCTCAGTATCACTATTGAAGGGCTGGAGGATTCTCATGCCCTCAATAAACTGTGTGATCTCTCATATCCTCTATTTTCTGATTTCAAAACTGTCATAGTAATGCTTTAGAGGACTGTAATAATAACTTATGGATATCTTATTTGTAAAAAGCAGTTTGAGAAATAGAAAAGTAACACCTAGTTACTTTTTCCTAGTTATTTCAGGCCAGGATTGCGTTCTGTGACTGTGTCTAAATGCACCATAAAAGGATACCCAAAAAAGGCAGCTCCACTGCATTCTCTCTCATATCTCTTCCCTAGTGTGAGTTCAGCCTGTGTGCTGATTTATCTTCCTTAATCCACTTGGTCCTATTAAGAGGCCATTTCAGTTAGTTGCCCCACTTCAGTTTATGGGAGAGAAATCTTGCCCAGATTTTCCTAATGGCCAAAAAAGTCCAACCCTTATCCTCTTTGGGCTTACTAAAAAATTATTGTTCAATTAGGGCTCTACTTTTATTCCCCTGGAGATTCTGAATGTTTTAGGCTGATCTTGCCAGGGCCTTCATCTTTTGCACTAGTTTCTGGAAAATCTATCTCTGGTCCTGTGCACTTTTCCCCTCTAGATTCTAGAAGAAAAAGCAATGAATTAGGCAATGTAGCAGCAGGTGTCTCCCACAAAGATAGGTCCAAGTCCTAACCCTCAGTACCTGAGAATAGTGACAGTAAAATGATTAGTGGCTGCCAGAATTTTGGGAGAAGGAGGGAAATATTAAATAGATGAAGCACAGGGGATTTTTTACAGCAGTGAAGTTATTCTGTATACTGTAATTGTGTATGCATGACACTATGCATTTTTTATAATACAATACAAAGAATGTACTTAAGGTATGCAAAATTTAAAAATCAATTAGGAGGGGGCAGAACCAAGGTGATAGATTAGAAGCAGCTCATGTGCAATGCTGTCTTAGAGAGGAAACAAAAGGACTAGTGAACATTGACCCTGCAGGCTGATCTTCTGAAAAACCATGCTGGGATCCATCAAGGCAGCAGGGGAACACAGAGAACAGAGACGAGCGAAATTGGGCACCAGCCTATCAGGGCTCAGAGTGCAGCCAAGAGAGCCTCTCCAACATTGGAAAGGTGACTGAGAGCCCCCGGGGGATTCACACTCTGCACAGGGATCTGCACAAGACTTGGAATGGGAGAATCCCCCTGGACCCCCTGCACACCTGCCGCCACTATGCTTCTAGACTGAGGCAGAGAGCACACCCAGATGTTTTTCAGGGCAACTCTCAAGTCCAAAGGGATCTCTACAAGCCTTGGTCCCCTGAGCAGACCAGCACTGGTGCCACAGCCCCCAAAGAGGCCACAGTTGCAATGCCTGGGAGCAGTAAGATTGCTCCACCAGCTCTTGCTGGACAGGACTTGGTGCCAGCTTCTGGCCCAGCAGTCTCACTTCAGCCTGAACTTGTCTGGCCAATTCAACCACCCCTCATCACTGATATCCAGGCAGGCAACAGTTGATAGAGCTTCCAGCCCAGTGGTCCCACTTCTGTGTCAACTTAGTGCCTGGGCATAGCCTCCTATTGTCCCAAGTAGCACCCAGACATCAGGGCAGGAAAATGTGCCCATCTCCACTACTGATAGCCAGGCGGGCAAGCCTGCTAGAGCTTCTGGTCCAGTGGTTCTTCTTTAATGGGGACTCAGCTGGAGGCTCAGCCTCCTGTTGTCCCAAGAAATACATGGACACCAGGGTATGTAGCCCCACCCATTCCCGCCACTGGTAGCCAGGTAGACAATGCCTCCTAGACCTTCTGGCCCAGAATTCCCATATCTGTGGGAACCTAGCCAGTGTGCACAGCCTCCTGTTGCCCCAGGAAGCATCTGAAGCAGATGTCCCCAAACACCCCTGATGCTGGTAGCCAGGTGAGCCATGCCTGTTAAAACTTCAGGCTCAGTGGTCCTACTTCTGCCAGAATTTGCTGAGGATCACAACATCCTATAGCCCTGGAAACACCCAAAGAGCAGGATGAGCAACTCCTCTCACCCCTGCCTCCCATAGCCAGATGGCACCCACCCACTAGAGCTTCCAACCCAGCAGTTCTGTTCCACCTGAGCTCTGTAAACAGGCAAAAGCCCGTGTTTCCCCAAGAAGCACATGAATAGCATGTTAGGGCTGACCTGGCAAGGACACAATTTGTCTGCCAACAGCAGCTCCTGCATGAGGGAACACTATGGACCAGAACACCCAACAAAAGAAACATAGGCACAGAGACAATAATTGGAGGGAGCTCCTCCAAGACACAGGAGTGAGCTGGAATTGAACCCAGTCAACCGAAGACACCTTATATAATAATCAAACCCCCAAGGGTATCAGAGAAGAAAAAGGCAAAAAAAAATCCTCCCAAATTACAGCAATGTTAAAGATTGAAAGGACAACAGCCCATACAAATGAGAAAAATCCAGCACAAGAACTCTGGCAACTCACAAAGCCAGAGTGCCTTCTTTACTCCAAACAACTGTACTAGTTTCCCAGTAAGGGTTTTCAACTGGGCTGAAATGGCTAAAATGGCAGAAATAAAATTCAGAATACAGATAAGAATGAAGACCATTGAGATTCAGGCAATGTTGAAATTGAATCCAAGTAAGCTAAGGATCACAATAAAATGATACAGAAGTTGATCGATGAAATAGCCATCATAAAACAGAATGAAACTGATCTAATATAGCTGAAAAACACACTATTGGAATTGCATAATGTAATTACAAATATTAACAACAAATTAGACCAAGCTGAGGAAAGAACCTCAGAGCTCAAAGACTGGCTCTCTGAGATAACTCATTCAGGTAAAAGTTTGAAGAAGAATAAATAAAACCTTTGAGAAATAGAGGATTATGTAAAGAGACCAATTATAGGACTCACTGGCATCCATGAAAGAGATGGGAAGAAAGCAAGCAACTTGGAAAACATATTTTAGGATATCATACATTAAAACTTCCTCAACCTCACGGGACAGGCTAACATTCAAGTCCAGGAAATGCAAAGAACCCCTACTGATATTACATAAAAAGACCATCCCAAAGACCCATAATCATCAGATTCTCCAAGGTTGAAATGGGGGGAAAAAAAAAAAAGGTAAAAGCAGGTAGAGAAAAGGGTCAAGTTACCTACAAAGGGAATCCTATCAGGCTAACAACAGATCTTTAAGCAGAAACACTACAAACCAGAAGAGATTGGGAGCTATATTCAGCATTTTTTTTTTTTTTTTTAGACAGAGTCTCGCTCCTGTTGCCCAGGATGGAGTGCAATGGTGTGATTTCGGCTCACTGCAACCTCTACCTCCCGGGTTCAAGTGACTCTCCTGCCTCAGCCTCCCGAGTAGCTGGGATTACAGGCATATGCCACCACATCCAGCTATTTTTTTTGGTATTTTTAATAGACACGGGGTTTCTCCATCTTGGTCAGGCTGGTCTCAAACTCCCGACCTCAGGTGATCCACCTGCCTCTGTCTCCCAAAGTGCTGGGATTGCATGCATGAGACACCATGCCTGGCCCAGCATTCTTAAAGAAAAAAATTACAATAAAGAATTTTACATCCAGCCAAACTAAGCTTCATAAGTAAAGAAGAAATAAGATCATAAAAGCAAATGCTGAGGGAATTCATTACCACCAGACCTGCCTTATTAAATGTCCTGAAAAAAACACTAAATATGGAAAGGAAATACGATTACAAGCCACTACAGAAACACATTTAAGTACACAGACCAATGACATTGAAAAGCACCCACACAAAAAAGTTTGCATAATAACCAGCTAAAAACATGATTACAGAATCAAATCCACACATATTAGTATTAACCTTGAATGTAAATGGGCTAAATGATCCAATTAAAAGGCACAGAGTAGCAAGCTGAATAAAGAAGCAAGGCCCAATGGTATGAGGTCTTCAGGAGAAGCATCTCACATGCAGCAACATCTATAGGCTCAAAATGAAAGGATGGAGAAAAGTCTATGAAACAGAAAAAATCAGAATTTGCAATCTTAATTTCAGACAAGATGAACTTTAAACCAAAAAAATTTTTTAAAAATATAAAGAAGTTATTATACAATGCTAAAGGGTTCAATTCAACAAGAAGACATAACTATCCTAAATAGATACACATCTAACACAGGAGCACCCAGATTCACAAAACAAGCTCTTAGAGAGCTACAAAGAGACCTAGAATCCCACACAATATAGTGGGAGCCTTCAATATCCTACCGACAGTATTAGACAGATCATCAAGGCAGAAAATTAACAAACATATTCGAGCACTGAATGCAACATTTGACAAAATGAACCTAATAGATACCTATAGAACTCTCCATCCAAAAATCAACAGAAAATACATTCTTCTCATTGCCATACGGCACATATTTCAAAATCAAACACAAAATTGGACATGAAACAATACTCAGCAAATTTTAAAAAAAATTGGACAAGGCTTGGTGTGGTGGTTCACGCCTGTAAACCCAGCACTTTGGGAGGCCTAGGTGGGTGGATCACCTGAGGTCAGGAGTTTGAGACCAGCCTGACCAACATGGTGAAACCCTGTCTCTAGTAAAAAAAAAATGAAAAAAATAAAATAAAAATAATTATACCAAGCAGAATCTTGGACCACAGCCCAACAAAAGTAGAAATAAGCACTAAGAAAATAACTCAAAACCATAAAATTACATGGAAATTAACCTGCTCCTGAATAACCTTTGGGTAAACAATGAAATTAAGGCAGAAATAAAGAAATTCTTTGAAATTAATGAGAAAAAGATACAACATATCAGAGTCTCTGGGAAACAGCTGAGGCAGTGTTAAGGGAGTAGTTTACAGCACTAAATGCCCACATCAAAAGTTTAGAGAAATCTCAAATTAACAACTTAACATCACAACCAGAAGAACTAAAAAAGGGAGAGCAAAGCAAAACCCCAAAGCTACCAGAAGAAAAGAAATAACCAAAATTACAGCTGAACTGAAGAAAACTGAGAAACTGAAAACCATAGAGAAGATCAACGAATCCAGGAATTGGTTATTAGAAAACACTAATAAGATAGATAATAAATAGACTGGCTAGACTAATAAAGAAAAAAAGAGAGAAGTTCCAAATAAGCACAATTAGAAATGACAAAGGAGACATTACCACTGAACCCACAGAAATATAAAAAACTATCAAAGACTACTATGAACACTTTTAAGCACACAAACTAGGAAATTTAGAAGAAATGGATAAATTCCAAGACACATAACACCCTCACAAGACTGAACCAGGAAGAAACTGAATCCCTAAACAGACAAATAACGAATTCCAAAGTTAAATCAGTAATAAAAAGCCTACTGTATTACTGCATTCTCATTTTGGTATTAGGAAATACCTGAGATTGGGTAATTATAAAGAAAAGAAATTTAGTTGGTTCACAGTTCTGCAGGCTGTTCAGGAAGCATGGCAGCTTCTGGGGAGACCTCAGGAAACTTTCAATCATTGCAGAAGGTGAAGGGGAAGCAGATATGTCTTACACGGCCAGAGCAGGAGGAAGAAAGAGAGAGGGTAGGTGCTATACTCTTTCAAACAACCAGATTTGTGAGAACTCTAGGGAACAGCACCAGTGGGATGGTGCTAAACCATTAGAAACCACCACCATGATCCAATCACCTCCCACAAGACCCCACCTCCAACACTGGGGACTAAAATTGAACATGAGATTTGGATGGGGACACAGATCCAAATTCTATCATCTACCAAACATGAAAAGCCCATGACTACATAGATTCACAGCTGAATTCTACCAGATGTAGACAGAATAGCTGGTGCCATTAATAATGAAATTATTCCAAAAAATCGAGGAAGAAGGACTCCTCCCTAACTCCTTCTATGAGGCCAGCATCATCCTGATAACAAAACCTGACAGAAACAAAACAAAGAAAACTTTAGGCCATTATCCTTGATGAACATAGATGCAAGACTCCTCAGCAAAATACTGAATCCAGCAGCACAGTATAAAGCTAATCCACCACGATCAAGTAGGCTTTATCTCTGGGAGGCAAGATTGATTTAATATATGCAAAACATATGTTTATGGGATTCGTTACACAAACAGAATTAAAAATGAAAACCACATGATAATTCCAATACACACAGAAGAGGCTTTTGATAAAAGAGGCCAGGCACAGTGGCTTATGCCTGTAATCCCAGCACTTTGGGAGGCCAAGGTGGGCAGATCACCTGAGGTCACATGTTCAAGACCAGCCTGACCAAGGTAGAGAAACCCCGTCTCTACTAAAAATACAAAATTAGCCAGGAGTGGTGGCACATGCCTGTAATCCCAGCATTCTTTCATGTTAAAAACTCTCAATAAACTATGTATTGAAGAAATATACCTCAAAACAATAAGAGCCATATATGACAAAACCACAGCCAATATCATACTGAATGGGCAAAAGTTGGAAGAATTTCCCTTGAAAACTGGAGCAAGCCAGATGCAGTGACTCACGCCTGTAATCCCAGCATTTTGGGAAGCAAAGGCAGGCAGACCACTTGAGCCCAGGAGTTTTGAGACCAGTCTGGTCAACATGGGGAGATCTTGTCTTTACAAAAAATTAACAAAAATTAGTCAGGCATGGTGGCACACCACTGTAGTCCCAGACACTTGGGAGGCTGAAGTGGGAGGATCACCTGAGCCTGGGAGTTTGAGGCTGCAGTGAGCTATGATCACACTACTGCACTGAAGCCTGGGTGAAGAAAGAAAGAAAGAGAGAAGAAAGAGAGAAAGGAAAGAAAGAAAAGGAAGAAAAAAGAAAGAGTCCAGGTGCAGCAGTTCACACCTGTAATCCCAGCACTTTGGGAGGCTAAGGCTAAGATCACCTGAGGTCGGGAGTTCAAGACCAGCCTCACCAATGTACAGAAACTCCGTCTCTACTGAAAATACAAAATTAGCCAGGCATGGTGGCACATGCCTGTAATCCCAGCTGACCAACATACAGCAACCCTGTCTCTACTAAAAATAAAAAATTAGCTGGCTGTGGTGGCAAATGCCTGTAATCTCAGCTACTTGGGAGGCTGAGGCAAGAGAATTGCTTGAACCTGGGAGGCGGAGGTTGCAGTGAGGCAAGATCATGCCATTGCACTCCAACTCCAGTCTGAGCAACAAGAGTGAAACTAAATCAAAAAAAAAAGAAAGAGAGAGAGAGAGTGAGGGAGGGACGGAGGGAAGGAGGGAGGGGGAAAGAGGGAAAGAAGGAAGGAAAGAAAGGAAAAAGAGAAAGGAGAAAGGGAGGGAGGGAGCAAAGGAAGGAAAGAAAGGAAGAAAGAAGGAAAGAAGGACAGAAGGACAGAAAGAAAGAAGGAAAGCTGGCACAAACAAGGATGCTGTCTCTCACCACTCCTATTTGACTTAGTATTGGAAGTCTGGCTGGAACAATTAGGCAATAGGAAGAAATAAAAGGCATCCAAATAGGAAAAGAGGGAGTCAAGCTATCCCTGTTTCAGATGACATGATTCTATACCCAAAAACTCCCATAGTCTCTACTCCAAGGCTCATTAATCTGATTCACATCTTCAGCAAAATTTCAGCATTCAAAATGAATGTACAAAGGTCAGATGCATTCCTATACCCTGATAGCATCCAAGCTGATAGCCAAATCAGGAACACAATTCCACTCACAATTGTTACAAAAAGAACAAAATACCTAGAAATAAAGCTAGCCAAGGATGTGGAAGATCTCTATGACAGGAATTACGTAATGCTGCTCAAAGAAATCTGAGACAATACAAATAAGTGGAAAAACATTTCATACTTATGTATAGGAAGAATCATCATTAATATGGCCATAGCACCTGAAGCAATTTACAGATTCAATGTTAAACAATGATATTATTCACAGAACCTAAAAAAAAACTGTTTTAAAAATCTGTATGAAACAAAAAAAAAATACCCCAAAGAACAAGGCTAGAGACATCATGTTACCCAACTTCAAACTATGCTACAGGGCTATAGTAACCCAAACAGCATGGTACTAGTACAAAAACAGGCATATGGTTTAATGGAACAGAATAGAGAGCGCAGAAATAAGCCCACACACCCACAACCACCTGTTGTTTGACAAAGCTGACAGAGGCAAGCAATGGGGAAATTACTCCCCTTTCAATAAATGGTACTGGGATAACTGACTAACCATATGCAGAAGACCGAAGCTGAGCCCCTACTTTACATCACATACAAAAATCAAGTTAGGATGAATTAGAGACTTAAATGCAACACCCAAAAGTATAAATATCCTGAAGATAATCGAGGAAATAACTATTCTAGACATAGGACATGGCAAGGATTTTATTCCAAAGATGCCAAAAGCAATGGCAACAAAAAGAAAAACTGGCAAAGGGTATCTAATTAAACTAATGAGCTTCTCCACCACAAAAGAAACTATCAGTAGGGTAAACAGACAACTTACAGAATGAGAGAAAATACTTGCAAACCATGTACCTGACTATGGCCTAATACCCAGCACATATGAGGAACTTTAATAAATTTACAAAAATAATTACCAAATAACACCATTAAAAAGTGGGCAAAGGCTGCATGATCAGTAGCTGCTACACTGGAAAGATAGCAGAGCAAGAGCAAAGAAAAATCCTGTTGGTTCCAGAAAATCTCCTGAAAAAAAGGAAGGCTTATCAAGCCCTCAAACCACTCAGGCAAAGCAGGCACTTTTGGCAAAGAAGGAGCAGAGGAAAGGAAGAGGGCCCAGGTCTAAGTGACTGGATTATTCCTACATGATTCCTGGTGGCAGACACGTGACAAGGTGCATGTCAGACGACTAAAAGTGAAGCCTCACGCCTTGGAATTGCCAGGTAAACATTCCTTGGCCTTTGTTCTACACATTGAAAGGATTGGTGGTGTGAGTTTACTGGTGCAGAGAACCATTGCAAGAATTTCCATGGAGAAAATTTTTAGTGGTGTCTCTGTAAAATTCACCCCCAGAACCTAAAAATGCTGCATATAGTGGAAACTTATGTGGCCTGGGGATTTCCAGATCCAGTCTGTCCGGGAACTCATTTTGAAACGTGGACAAGCCAGGGTCAAGAATAAGACTATCCCTCTGACAGACAACACAGTGATTAAGGAGCACCTGGGGAAGTTTGGTGTCATTTGCTTGGAAGACCTCATTCATGAAATTGCCTTCCTGGGGAAGCATTTCCAGGAAATCTCATGGTTCTTGTGCCCTTTCCACCTCTCAGTGTCCCGTCATGCTACCCTGAATGGGCTTCCTCAAGGGGATTGGCACACCTGGTTATTGGGGTGAACGCATCAGTCAGCTCATCTGCCAGCTGAACTAGACCTAGGTGCCAAACCATAATAAATTTTTCTCAATGAAGTGGAAGCATGTGTTTTTGGGTTTTGGAGAATTTGTATGAAGTATGTTCAGAGAAGATTATTTCCTGCCTTATCTTCAAAAACTGGAAAGGAAGGGTCAAAGAAAGACAGTAGCTGGCTGGGCATGGTGGCTCATGCCTGTAATCCCAGTACTTTGGGAGGCTGAGGAGGGCAGATTACCTAAAGTCAGGAGTTCAAGACCAGCCTGACCAACATGGCAAAACCCTGTCTTTACTAAAAATACAAAAATTAGGTAGGCGTGGTGGCCCATACCTATAATCCCAGCTACTCGGGAGGCTGAGGCAGGAGAATCACTTGAACCTGGGAGGCAGAGGTTGCAGTGAGCCAAGATTGAGTCATTGTACTCTAGCCTGAGCAACAAGAGTGAAATTCCGCCTCAAAGGAAAAAAGAAAAGAAAAAACACTAGCTTATGTTCATGGCAAGCACCTTTCATCACAGTCCAGTTCCAAGGAAAAATTCCAGCGTTTTCTACATTGGCTGCTGCCTCATCTGAAATCAGCACATTTCATGGAGGAAGGAGTCCTGCTTTGCTGCATCTCCTATCCTAGGGTTTAACGTTGGTAACTGAGTAACTAGCATTTGTACAAGGCTCCCTAAGACGCCTGCAGCAGTGGACAAGCCCCGGGACATAATTGAATCTGGAGATTCCTGCAGCCTTATTGTGAAAAAGACTTGACATACACATAGCAGGAAAGGTACAAAAATAAATGTTCACTTGTCTCTGAAAAAAAAAAGTGGGCAAAGAACATGAACAGACACTTCTCAAAATAAGACATACATACAGACAACAAGCATATGAAAAAAGATGCTCAACATCACTAGTTATTAGAGAAATGCAAATCAAAATCACAATGAGATACCATCTATATTAGCCCATTCTTACACTGCTATATATAGCTACCTGAATTAGGTAATTTATAAAGAAAAGAGGTTTAAATGACTCACAGTTCCACAAGCCTTAGGAGGCCTCAGGAAACTTACAATTATGGGGCAAGGCAAAAGAGAAGCAAGCATCTTCTTCATAAGGTGGCAGGAAGTGGGGTGCAGGGAGTGCCACACTTTAAAATGTTAGATCTTGTGAGAACTCACTCACTATCATGAGAACAGCATGGGGAAAATCCACTTCCATGATCCAGTCACCTCCCATGATGTCCCTCCCCTGACATGAGGAAATTACAATTTGACATGAAATTTGGATGGGGATCCAGAGCCAAACCATCACCACCTTAAACCAGTCACAATGGATACTATTAGAATGTGAAAAATAACAGATGTTGTTAAGGTTGTGGAGAAAAGGGAACACTTATACACTGCTGGTGGGAGTGTAAATTAGTTCATCCATTGTGGAAAGTACTGTTCCTCAAAGAACTTACAACAAAATTACTATTCAATCCAATAATCCCATTATCAGGTATATACCCAAAGGGATATAAATCATTCTACCATAAAGTTACATGCACACATATGTTCATGGTAGCACTATTCACAATAGCAAAGATGGGAATCAACCTAAATGCCCATCAAAGGTAGATTAGATAAAGAAAATGTGGTACACGTACACCATGAAATTCTATGCAGACATAAAAAGGAATAAGATGTCCTTTGCAGCAACATAAATTGATCTGGAGGTCATTATCTTAAGCAAGCTAACCACAGGAACAGAAAACCAAATACCAAATGTTCTTACTTATAATTGGGAGCTAAACAATGAGAATGCATGGATAGTAGGAAGGGTACAACAGACACTGGGGGATACGTGAGGTTGGAGTGGTGGAGGAGGTAAAGGAACAGAAAAAATACCTATTGGGTACTATGCATATTGCCCAGTGATGAAATTTTCTGTACACCAAATCCTTGTAACACACAGTTCGTCTATATAACAAATCTGCACACGTATTCTTGAACCTAAAATAACTATTAAAATAAATAAATATTTTAAAAGAATCATTTAGGAGGTCAGAACATTCCAGTATCGTATTAGTCTGTTCTTGCATTGTTATAAAGAAACATCTGTGACTGGGTAATTTCTAGAGAAAATAAGTTTAATTGGCTCACAGTACACAGTTCTACACAGTAGAACTGGCCGTACAGAAAGCATGGCAGCTTCTAGGGAGGCCTCAGGAAGCTTTAAATCATGGTGGAAGGCAAAGGGGAAGGAGGCATGTCTTACATGGCCAGACCAGGAGGAAGAGAGAGAAGGTGGAGGGGCCACACATTACACAACCAGATCCCGTGAGAACTCTATCACAAGAACAGCACTAGGGGGATGGTGCTAAACCGTTAGAAACCACCCCCATGAAATCACCAGACCCACCAGGCCCCACCTTCAACATTGGGGGTTACAATTGAACATGAGATTTGTTTGGGGACAGATCGAACTATATCAAGGATAGAGTATAGAATATGACAAAATAATCTAAGTACATTACAAATGTGCGAAACAACTTCACTTCAGGTGGTGGTGAAGGAAGTGCTGACCTGAATAACTTCTGGAAATTAGTGGAGTCTGTAAGACTAAATGAAAAGCTGTTTATAAAAACCACACTCTTGTTTTTCACAGAGATATGGGTTAACAATTCTAATATTTCTATACATGTGTACTGGAATTGAGCAATTAAGTAAATTATAGTAAATTGTGAATAGTGGGAGGCTGATTTCTCTGCTGGAGTGAGAGTTTATGCCTAATGAAAGGGAGGAGGCTAAAATAATCTTTGTGGTAATGGATTACCATTGATATATTAATATTAAATCATATTCGGCTTAATGTAGATACACATGGCTACATATACATACACTTAGCTACATGTAGACATATAGATGGGTGTACATACATGATGAGGATACACAAATATTTCCTTCCACTGACAACTGAGAAGGCCTATAAGCAACAGTACCCCAGTAGTAACAAGCAAATCTGGCATGCAGTTCATGATTTGTAATACCACTCTGCAATAAAGGGAAAAGGGGCTTCTTAGGAAAATGGCTGTTTCTAGAACTAGGGCAGGAAATATACAAGATGAGCCTGTAATGTTTTGTCGTGCCATAAAGTAAAGAAGTACTAACAACAAAAACAAGCCCACAAAGATGGGGCTACATCAAAGAGATGTACCGAAAGAGCCAATACTAAGAGCTCCTAATACCAAACCTGGAACAATTTAGAGAACCAAATAAAGCACTATTGAATTGTAACACAAAGTATAAAATAAATAACCATGAGTCTACACTAATACAAGTAAATAAGTGAATAAATACATAAATGAAGGCCAAAAAAACAGTCTTCCATGCAGAAAAACTCCAAATGATTTATGTAGATACTCCAACCTCAAGGAGATAAATCATAACTCCTCACTGTTTCAATTCGGGCCACACCTAGTGACTCTCTTCCAAAGAGTACCATATGGAAAAGGGAGATAAAAGAGTAACTTGTGATGGAAAAGCCTGACAAGCACAGATTACCTCAGCAAGGGGATCAGGGTCAACATCAACTGAAATAAATCATACCAACAGTATGTTCTGGATGAAAATCGCTCTTAACCTCTGTAGTCTTATTCCCAAAAAACCATTATCCCAGGCTAATAATGAGAAAAACATCTGACAAATCCCAAAAGATAGATATTTACAAAATACCTGATTCATTCTTCTCAAACTGTCAAGGGCACCAAAGCAAGAAACAACTGAAAAACTGTCACAACCAACAGGGGCCTGAGAAAACATGATGAAATATTATATGGTATTCTGGGTGGGTTCTTGGTTCCCAAAAATGAATTTATGCAAAAACTAAGGAAATTTGATTAAAACATGGACTTTGGATTACAATAATACATTAATATTGATTAATTAATTGTAATAAATATACCTTGCTAATGTAATATGTTCATAAAGGGGAACTGGATACAAGTTTAATGAGAACTCTCTAGACTATATTCTAATATTTCTGTAAATCTAAAACTGTTGTAAAAATCAAGTTTACTTTAAAAATATAGTTGTCTTGGTTCTGCTTTCCTCCTTTTTTCTTTTTCTTTCTTTTTTTCTTTTTTCTTTTTTTTTTTTTTTTTTTAATTCAGAGCCTCTCTCTGTCACACAGGCTGGAGTGCAGTGGTGTGATTTTGGCTCTCTGCACCCTCCACCTCCCAGCCTCCCTAGTAGCTGGGACTGCAGTCCTCCCACCTCAGCCTCCTTAGTAGCTCGGACTACAGCTTGTGCCTGTCCGGCTAATTTTTGTATTTTATGGGGTTTTTGCCAGGTTGGCAGGCTAGTCTCAAACTCCTGAGCTCAAGCAATTGCCTCAGCCTCCCAAAGTGCTGACATTACAGGTATGAGCCATGTTGCCCAGCCATCTCCACTTACTTTGCTTTCCAATTGAGCCCAATTCTTAAAAACATCCAATGGCATCTTAGCTTGCGTGTCCTGGTTTGGCTCTGGAGGTTTGAGTGATACTTCTTTGTTTTAATCATTCAGCTCAGGTTAAAAACAACACCTAATTTTTTAATGTCAACCACTCGTTTGCCCTCTGTTACATCCTACCTTCTTCCATTCACTCCTCTAACTCTCTAGTATGGTATTGAGTTGGGGATGTGCACATACAAGCACATACAAGCAAACACACACATATATGTGAACATGCAAAACGTATGCACAGTGGTGTGCTGAAACGGTCTCAAACCAGCTAGTGAGACCCAATTTTTAAACTTTCAAGAATGTGGCAAGCCAGTTATTAAGCACATCCATTATTAAAAATTAAAGGATAAAGTTACCGTTAAGTAAATCATATTAAAAACAAAGGTTATAAATGATATCATTACTTCCTATGTATTTTACTATTATCTATCCTTTTGAGTATTATTTACACTATTTTATTTCTTTAATGGAAATGCTGCATAATGATGTGCTACTTCTTTATTCTGTATTTGGTGATGTCACATTGATATGACATCATATCATTAATATGATATGAAATAGGCCATGGGTAGAGTATTTGTACCATTGATATTGAAGAAACTTAAATCAGAACTTGAGTTATTGTTTTGTTGTTTGTCTACTTTAAAAAGATGGATGTGCTTAACAACTGGCCTTAGGAAGATGGCGGAAATGTTAACAAGGTTAACACTGTAGGTTAAACTTTAAAATGTCTGTAGCTGTTACATTGTGAATAGCACAAAATATTTAGGAATATTCTTTAAGTGTTTGAAACCAGTTTTAAACTCAGCAAAGAAGTTAACTGATATTGTTAATAAGAGTCAACTTCAGATGTTCTATTCTATTGTTATACTCTCATCTTACTTGCCGATATAAATGAAAATGTCAATTGATATTCATTTCAGAATTACTCTCATTTGTTAATTGCAACCACAGGTTAACTAAAGATATAAGAGTTTGGCTAAATCAATGAGAACATTCTATGAGAATAAGTTCACTATACAGAATAGAGAATATTATATATTTTATTATTATTTGTAAGTTGTGTGTTACATATTATTTCAATGAAATTTGTAATAAACATGTGTATTTTTTTTGCAGTTTGTTGTTAAACAGTTACTAGCAAATTACTATGTACACACATTCCCTAACAAGAATGTGGGAATTATTTGCAACATAAATGAGAACATATGAGGTTATATGTAGTAGGTACAATCTTAAAGAAACAAACCCCACAAGTATGGTTGATACTTCCACTAGACATCTCGTCAAGGGAATTATATTCACAAATAATTATCACCACAAGTTTTGTTGAAACTAGACCTCCCAAAAGCTATGGGTTCCTACAAATCCATATTTTTATCGGAGTTTCTTCATCTAATTAGGTTTTTAAATTGGGATAAGAATAAGATACAGATAAATCAATTAGATGTATTAATTAGGAATCTGTTAAGAACTGAATTGTGTTCCTCCAAAATTTATATGTTGATGCTCTAACCTCCAATGTGACTATATTTACAGATTGAGACTTTAAAGAGGTAATTGAGGCTAAATGAGGTTGTAAGGGTGGGGCCCTAATCCAGTAGAACTGGAGTCTTTACAGAAGAGGAAGACACACCAAGGGTGCATGTGCACAAAGAAAAGGCCAGTAAGGACACAGTGGGAAGTGACCATCTGCAAGCCAAGGAGAGAGGCCTCAGGAGAAACCAAACCTGTTAGCATCATGATCTTGGACTTCCAGCCTCCAGACTATGAAAAAACAACTACTGTTTGAGCCATCCTATCTGTGGTATACCATGTACCATGGTATTGTAGGGAAACTCTAGTAAACTAATACAGAATTTTTTGGAAGTAATAGAAATCAATTCAAGGTAGGTTATAGCAGAAAGAGGACAGAAATGAAGGTAAAAGTTACAACTGGAAACTGGAGTGCTATAGAAAGCCCAAGAGATTCTCTTTTTCTGTATCTGTCTCCTATATCCTACATGTCTTTATTCCACAGCTGTACTGTCTAATATGGTAGTCGCAGGGAACAGAGCTCTTTAAATTTAATAAAATTCAGTTCTTCAGTCACATTAAAGACATTCCAACTATTAAATAGCTACATATGGCTGGTACTACTGTGTGTTGCCTCCCAGGTTCAGGCACTTTCTTGAACAAGAGAAAAAGAAAGATTTTTTTTTTTTTGCCTTTCCTAGAAGTTATGCATTTCAATCAACCCTACCCCTCACCATCCCCATGTATTGGAATAATATTAATACTACTTTAAAACTGAAACTGTGAGATCACTTTCTTTCTACATCATTGTAGTAGTTCTTTTGGACAGCCCTGGATTATAGGATTACCCAGAGATCAAGGTAAACTTCCCTTGAAATTGAAGGTAAACTTCCATTTAACCATCAGGACACCTCAGCTGTATGGCTCCCTTTTAAGGCCTATATTTAGTTTTGAATGTGTAATTTTGTATTATTTTCCTTAGGGACTGATATCAGCAGTGACCTCTAGGTAAAGAAGTATTAGTGAGTAAAAACATTAATTTTATTTTGTATTGTTTGAATGTAAATACATCCATGTATAAACTGCATAATGTTTTTAAGGCATCGGAGTTTTGTTTTGCCCCTCATTGTATCCACATACCCAGTATAGTACCTAACAAGTAATGTTAGGAAGTCTAAGAAGATAGGACATATGGTTAATGCTAAATCCTGTGATAGTGAGAAGACTCTGGTTATGCCTAATTCTTTCTGCTTCGAGCCCAGCTTGGTCTGGGAATTGCTTGGGGAAACTGGAAGCCTGAACCAGAGGAGTATGTGTGTGTGTGTGTGTGTGTATGTATGTATGTTATGTATGTGTGTGTGTGTGTGTGTGTACTGGTATATAATAAATAACTCCTGTGTATCTGACACTATGGTACTTTATACTTTTTATGTCTACTCTAAACTATACTGCAAAAGAGTCACCCTTGTACCCATTTTATAAATGAGGAAACTAAGACATAGATAAGGGACTGACTCATTTTTCCTGGTGTGTTCTTTTTTCTTTTCCTGTTAGTGCAATTTGACAGTTACACAATTCTTACCAAATAGAATGTGGCCAGTTCTAGAGAAACTTCCTTCTACCAGTGCTTATTTTATTATTTTATTTTATTACATAATTCATACACTTGGATCAAAAACTGGTAGCGAATTGTATTTAGTACAAGGTAAATTTTCCTTCATACACTGCCATCAGGCAACAGTCAACAACTTCTTGTGTGTCTTTACAGAAATATTTTATGAATATTTATGTATATGTAACACATATACAAATATTTCTAAAATTTAATTTGGAGTATTTTACATACTCCAAATCTTTCTTTTTTTCACTCAACAATATATCTTGAAAATCATTACATACTTACTAGATCTACTTAATTTCTTTTAACAGCTATATGTTATTAGTGGTAGGAAAGCCTCAAAATTTGTTCAAATTTCTTCTCATTTATGATGGTTGTTTCATATCTCTTCAGTGACCATTCTTATAAATGGGCCATTTTGTGCATGCTCCAAATTTATTCTGCAGAATAAATTTCTAGAGGTGGAGTTCCTGAGTCAGAGATATCTCTTTAAATTTTTCACAGATATTACTAATTTTTATCCATAGATGTTATATAAATATACCTCCCCTCAGCAATGTTTATCTATACCCTCTCCAATACTAAGGGAACACTTTATTGTACAAGAGAAAAAGAAATAAAAATCAATCTAATTTGTCTTTAAGCACCTAAAACAATGTTTTTTTTTTTTTTTTTTTTTTTTTGCCTTTTCCAGAAGGTATGCATTTCAGTCAACCCTACCCTCACCATCCCCATTTACTGGAGTAAAATTAATACTACTTTCCAAAGTGAAAGAAACTGTGAGATCACTTTCTTTCTGTTCTACTTTATACACGATTGATCTATTTTATATACGTCTGGCATGGAGATTATTCAATATGCTCATCTGTGTATTAGACAAATTTTCCTCCAAGCAGATTGGTCTCTTGCAATCCTGGGTAACTCTGACAGTGCTTTCCTGAAGTATACATCTTTGTTTCCATGGTAGTACCCAGTAGACAACCTCACTTTCCTATGAACTACTTATTTGAGGTATTTTTCCTAACAACATGAAATATACTCCATTTCTCTCCTTGCTTCTTTCATCAATCTCATTTCAATGGTCCTTAGAAAACACTTTATTTGATTATTATTTAACTTTGTAATACTTTTTTCTTCGGTTTCCCATCCATAAAGTCTTTGTTTTAGAGGCCAAATCTGTTTTGCCTTACTATTCCTATCTAAAGCTTGGAAGTATGGCAATTAATAAAAACTTTCTACATGTTAATTAGCTTTAAAAGAATATAGCAATTAAATAGTCTTGATGACTTAGAGGTTGACAGGTAGAAGGATCCTAAAATTTACTTCCTGGACTGCTAACTTCAAATCTTATCTGTATCAACAGTTTTCTCACTTAAGTCATTAATAACAAAAATTATTTTATTAAATTATTTATAATTGAGAGAGTATTATTTCTCTTTCTCCCCACCTCCAATTATGGAAAAAATACTTATCCCCAGCTTTTTCTGGGTAAAGCCATCATATATATATATATATATATATATATATATATATATATATATACATGTTTTGAGATGTAGTTTCACTTTGTTGCATAGGCTGGAGTGCAACGGCACAATCTTGGCTCACTGCAACCTTCGCCTCCTGAGTTTAAGTGATACTCCTGCCTCAGCCTCTGGAGTAGCTGGGATTACAGGCATGTGCCACTATGCCCAGCTAATTTTTGTATTTTTAGTAGAGACAGGGTTTCACCATGTTGGTCAGGCTGGTGTCAAACTCCTGACCTCAGGTGATCCACCTGCCTCTGCCTTCCAAAGTGCTGGGGTTACAGGTGTGAGCCACCATGCCTGGCCCAAGTTGTTTTTACAATCTTTTTGGCACTCTTAACTAAATCACGAAGGTTCATCTTATTTAAGGGAACAGGAGGGATTTAGTCTGTTAATAAATTTTTCTCCATGCCATGGGGAAGACTCTCTCAGAAGGTAGCAGCTAGAACAGAACACTGAAAAGTTTATGAACAACACCAGTAATTCCTACTTTTGTTTTATCTTCCCTTTGAGATAGACATTTAGTCCTTTACTCTTATTACCTAGCATAGTGCCTGGCACACAGTAGGTGGCCACTGATTATTTCTTGAATGAAGTAAGGAATGAGATTACTTACAGAGTTAGAGTTCTTCAGATTCCCTCCAGATTTCATATATCTTTTTTTAGTATACAGATGGTATTTGGTTACCTGAGTAAGTTATTTAGTGATGATTTGTAAGATTTTGGTGCACCCTTCACTTGAGTGGTATACACTGGACCATATTTGTAGTCTTTTATCTCTCGCCCACTCCCTCTCTTGCCCCCAAGTCCCCAAAGTTTACTGTAACATTCTTATGCCTTTGCATCCTCATAGCTTAGCTCTACATATAAGTGAGAAGATATGATGTTTGGTTTTCCATTCCTGAGTTACTTCATTTAGAATAATAATTTCCATTCTTATCCAGGTCACTGTAAATGCTGTTAATTCCTTTTTATGGCTGCATAGTATTCCATTATATATATATATATATATACACATAATATATAATGAAATATATATTATATATATATTATGGAATACTATGGAATATACATATTATCTATATTATAATATATATTATATATTTTCTATATTATTATATATATTATGGAATACTATGGAATATATAATACATAATATAAGTATATAATATTATATAATATAAATGTTCCATAGTGTGTGTATGTGTGTGTGTGTGTGTGTGTGTGTGTGTGTGTGTGTATCTCACAGTTTATCCACTCATTGATGAGCTTTTGGGTTGGTTCCACAATTTTGCTATTGTGAATTGTGCTCCTATAAACATGTGTGTGCAAGTATCTTTTCCAAATAATGACTTCTTTTCCTTTGGATAGATACCCGGTAGTGGGATTGCTGGGTCAAATGGTAGTTCTACTTTTAGTTATTTAAGGAATCTCCACACTGTTTCCCATGCTGGCTGTACTAATTTACATTCCCACAAGCGTTGTAAAGTGTTCCCTATTCACCACATCCATGCCAACATCTATTGTTTTTTGATTATGGCCATTCTTGCAGGAGTAAGGTGGTATCACATTGTGGTTTTGATTTGCATTTCCCTGATTATTAGTGATGTTGAGCATTTTTTCATATGTTTGTTGGTCATTTGTATATCTTCTTTTGAGAATTATCTATTCATGTCCTTAGCCCACTTTTTAATGGGATTGTTTGGTTTTTTTCTTACTGATTTGTTTGAGTTAATTATAGATTCTGGATATTAGTCCTTTGTCAGATGTATAGATTGTGAAGATTTTCTCCCACTCTGTGGGTTGCCTGTTTACTCTGTTACTGTTCCTTTTGCTTTGGAAAAGCTCTTTAGTTTAATTGGGTCCCAGCTATTTGCCTTTGTTTTTATTGTATTTGCTTTTGGGTTTTTGGTCATGAAATTCTTGCCTAAGTCAATGCCTAGAAGGATTTTTCCAATGTTATCTTCTAGAACTTTTATAGCTTTAGGTTTCAAGTTCTTAATCCATCTTGAGTTGATTTTTGTATAAGATGAGAGATGAGGGTCCAGTTTCATTCTCCTACATGTGGCTAGCCAATTATCCCAGCAACATTTGTTGAAAAGGGTGTCGTCTCCCCATTTTATATTTTTGTTTGCTGTGTAGATCAGTTGGCTGTAAGTGTTTGGGTTTATTTCTGGGTCCTCTATTCTGTTCCATTAGTCTATGTACCTATTTTTATACCAGTACCATGCTGTTTTGGTGATTATGGCTTTATAGTATAGTTTGAAATCAGGTAATGTGATGCTTCCAGATTTATTCTTTTTGCTTAGTCTTGCTTTGGCTGTGTGGGCTCTTTTTTGGTTCCATATGAATTTTAGAATTGTTTTTTCTAATTCTGTGAAGAATGATGGTAGTATTTTGATGAGGATTGTGTTGAATTTGTAGATTGCTGTTGGCAGTATGGTCATTTTCACAATATTGATTTTACTCATCCATGAGCATGGGATGTGTTTCATTTGTTTGTGTAGTCTATGATTTCTTTCAACAATGTTTTGCAGTTTTTCTTGTAGAGATCTTTTGACTTCTTGGTAAGATAGATTCCTAAGTATTTGATTTTTTTTTTTTTTTTGGCAGCTATTGTAAAAGCAGTTGAGTTCTTAATTTGATTCTCTGCTTGGTTGCTATTGGTGTATAGAAGAGCTATTGATTTGTGTACATTAATCTTGTATTCAGAAACTTTGCTGAATTTTTTTTTATCAGTTCTAGGAGCTTTCTGGGGGAGTCCTTAGGGTTTTTAAGGTAGAGGATCATATCTTCAGCAAACAGTAACAGTTTGACTTCCTCTTTACTGATTTGGATGCCCTTTATTTTTCTCTCTTGTCTGATTGCTCTGGCTAGGACTTTCAGTACTATGTTGAAAAGAAGTGGTGAGAATGGGCATCCTTGTCTTGTTCCAGTTCTCAGAGGGAATGCTTTCAACTTTTCCCCCATTCAGTATTATGTTGGTTGTGAGTTTTCATAGATAGCTTTTATTACATTAAGGTATGTCCCTTGTATGCCAATTTTGCTGAAAGTTTTAATGATAACGGGATGCTGGATTTTGTCAAATACTTTTTCTCCATCTATTGAGATGATCATGTGATTTTTGTCTTTAATTCTGTTTATGTGGTGTATCACATTTATTGACTTGTGTGTGTTAAATCATCCCTCCATTCCTGGTATGAAATCCACTTGATCATGTCATGGTGGATTATCTGTTTGATATGTTTGTTGGATTCATTAGCTAGTATTTTGTTAAGGATTTTAGCATCAATGTTCAACAACGATATCAGTCTGTAGTTTTTAAATGTGCTTTTCTGGCCGGGCACAGTAGCTAACATTGGGAGGCCCAAGAGGGCAGATCACTTGAGGTCAGGAGTTCGAGATCAGCCTGGCCAACACGGTGAAAAATCCTCTACTAAAAATATAAAAACTAGGCAGGCGGTGTGGCGGGCACCTGTAATCCCAGCTACTCAGAAGGCTGAGGTAGGAGAATCTCTTGAACCCGGGAGGCGGAGGTTGCAGTGAGCCTAGATCGCGCCACTGCACTCCAGCCTGGGCGACAGAGTAAGACTCCGTCTCTAAAAAGTTCTTTTCTGCAATTTCCTGAACTTGATTGCCTAAATAAGGTACGAGAGATCTGGAAGGAGGTGGAGGTGAAGTGAGGACCCTCCCACCTGGCCTTCATCTGGAGTACGTGGGGTGTGTGGCACCGCCGTGGGCCCCCGGGAGGATCCCAGCCAGTTTTGGTGCTCGAGACGCGCTCGAAGGAAGGGCTGCTCTCCGGTCTCGCGGGCTCCGAGGTCTCCGCACCCGGGCGCTCCTGGGCCTCGTTACCCTCTTAGTGCGTGCCCCAAGGGAAGCTTGTGTGTGTTTCAGTCGGCAGGGCCTTTTATTCCCCCTCTGCTCCACAGCTTTGAGGTTTCTTTCTGAACCGTGGTCGGTGGTAACGAAGAGTCCCCGCCTCCAAACTGCAGTCTCGCAGTCAACTGCAGCCTCGGGGTCTTGAACAGCCTTGCTTAGAAACCGTCCTTTCCTGCTCCATCCGGTCTTCCCCTCTCGCTTCCTTTTTTTCACTGGAGAAAGCCCCTCCGAGCCGAGTCTCTCCGCCTGCTTCGGAGGTGACTGCGGCCTCCACCAGCAGTTCTGGGACCCGGGTCTAGTTCGTGTTTCCGGAGCAGGTCCCTCCCCGGAGTCATCAGGCTCAGTTACGCCTGTGTTCGGTGGGCTCGAGAAACGCCCGGGTGGCGGCTTTAGCAGCAGATCTCCGTATAAAAGAGTCCCGGAGATACGCTCTGCCTGGCCCGAGGCCCAGTGCCTCAAAGCGGGCGCCTGTGCGCGCCCCGAGGTGCCACACGACAGCGGAGCCTGACGGCTAGGGGAGCGGAGGACTGCGATCCGGCAACCGCCCGAGAAGCGGCGACAGGGAGGGGAAATGGCTGCGAACCGGCTCCCTCCCGCCCCCAGCAGAAGTCGGGGAAGTGGGGAGGAAGGGGGAAAAGGGAGAGAATAGGAGTGGGGTTGAGGAAGGGTAAGGAAGATAGTGAGCTTCCTACAGTTGCGGGGGAAGGTGGAGGAAATTTCCAGGGAGACAGCTGAGTATTAGAGCTAACGAGCTTCAGAGAAATGTTGATAGACATATGCCCAGAAAGTGAGGAGGCCGGGCATGGGCACTAAATACCAGGCACAGGAGAGATGTGGTGGCAGGAAATTGGCACATCAGAAGCATTTGACTATCCTGCTCTAAAACAAAACAAATCGAACACAAAAAAGAGATTATAGCGAAAGTGGCACAGTAGTGAGCTCGTAGAGCCCATTCCTATACAGAAACACAGAAAAATAAGCAAAAGCTGCCAGGATTGACTTCATGGGAACTCTGGGGAACAGAAGAAGATTACAGCAACCAAGTGAGTGCTGAACCTAGAAAAAGGTGACTGAAACGCCGTGATAGGGAAGAGGGGCAGGGAAGTGCTAGGTAGGGAAAGGCGGGTCCCTGGCAAGGGCCCTTCCCTGAGCCTGTGCCCACTGGACCTAAGTGAGGACAGACCCTTCTGCCGTAGCGCCCAAATGTTGCATTTCCCAAGACCTCCCTGGCCCGCCACGTCTCCATCCTGTGCCTACGAAAACCCTGAGACCCTAGCAGGCAGATACACAAGAGGCTGTATGTCCAGAGGAACTCATCGGAGTCATAACTGTACGTGAAGCTGAGCACTCCAGCGGAAGACGACAGCGACAGAGCGCAGGAGGCTATTATAATATTATAGAATTATTATACCATAATAAAATGAAAATACAAAAATATAAATAATTCACATAATTATTTTACATAATAAATCACGTAATCGTTTACATATTTATTTACATAAATTATTGTATGAAAACACAGTGAATAATTTTAAGCCAAAAAACAACTCGATGTTCATCATTCGATGAGTAGATAAGCAATTTGCAGTATATTCATACAATGAATATGATTCAGCCATAAAGTGAAATGATGTACTGATGTGTGCTGCAGCAAGGATGAACCCCCAAAACATGACACGTGGTGAAGGAAGCCAGACACGGAAGGTCACATATTGTATGATCCCATTTGTAAGAAATATTCAGAATAGGTAAATCCATGGAGACAAAAGGAGATTTGTAGTTGCCAGGGGTTGGAGCCAAGAAACATTTAATAAGTATGCTTAATGGGGCCTCCTATGTAGTTGATGAAAATGTTCTGGGCTAGGTAAGCGTGATGGTTGCGTAACATTGTGAGTCTACTAAATGTCACTGAATTCTACTCTTTAAAGTTGTTAATTTTATGTTATGTTGCTCGTACATCAACAAGAAAATAATATTAATAATAGAGGCCGAGTGCTCTAGCAAGGGATGAGGCAGCGTGAGCAGCAGCATCTCCCAACCGCAGTGAAGTCTGAGCCACGTGCCTGCAATAATCCCACCACGGCAGAGAACCGCAGAGTTCCTTCGGTCATTGGCTACCTCACAGCCCCCTGAAACCTCTGCCTGCGGGTCTCCGAAAGCCAAGGTGGGGACAGGGAACCGAGCCGGATTCTGAGACTGTGGGCCAAGTTTAGCTGGATTCGGTGACCTGGCTGAGGTCTAGTGGGCAAAATATTCCAAACCTCGCGGGATTTGGAACCTGGGGCCAGATAATTACGGAACTCTAGATGTGCTAGTCTATTGATAGGAGGTCCCCCTAGAGTTACCATTCATCATTTTAACTGCATTTCATTGATCTTGAGACATGGCTTTTGATATCGTATCATCTCAAAATAAATAGATGTGTAGTTGCAACGTTTTTCTAAGAGATACGTAACAACAGTAAGTCTCAGAAATGATGCTGTCTTAAATTCAAAGAAATTGTTGCAGTAGATGCTCAATGAATGTAGACTGAATAAATGAGTGAATGAATGAAAATTATTTTATTTTTATTTGAGCTTTGGTTCTGCCATTTGCTAGCAGTGTGAATCAAGAGAAGCCAGTAACCCCTCTGAGCTTCCCTAGTTCACAAAGTGCCTGTCGTAAAGTCAACAGCTTCCAGAGGCTGCAAGGCTCCCAAGAAATACCACACAAATGTGTGCTTAGGGCCTGAGTGCTCACTCCCAAAAACTCCAACCCAGTGAAACGGCAGAAACGGTGTGTGTTTTAAAAATTTTTTTATAATAGTATATAAAAGAAAATATAATGGAAATTTGCGGTAGTGGCGGAAGGCATATCTACTTTAAAAAGCAGGTCATTTTTAAAAGCTCTATTTTCTAAGTTAAAACTACGAAAGCGGGGTGGGATGGGGTGGGGACAGTTGCCCGGCAAGAACTTCGGTGATTGATGATCTAAGTTTCTCGAAGTGTCTCAGAGCCTCAGTGATTCTTTCAGTTGGGGACGTCTGCAGAGGGCAGAAAGAAAACAGGCGTTAGAAACCAGAGGTCAAAGATGTGTCGCCCATCCGACCCTCCTCTCTTGCCATCCCCACCCGCATTGGAGTACTTATGTACAAGGTTCTCGCAATGGCCTCATGTGCCTGTACCCGCTGCCGCCACCGCACTCCCACACCTCCCTAGTCCAGCAGCGAGCCAGGTCCTGTCTTGCTGCTCCAGGCGCGCGCTGACCGCTCATGCGCTCCAGGTCCACCCGGCTGGCAGAGGGCAGAGAAAGCGCGATCGCACGGCCAGCGGGGTTGCAAGAAAACGAGTGTTATACAATGAGTGTCAATGCCTGCTCACAATGCCAGGTGCGAAGGCGTGAAAATGTGGCCTTTCCTTTCCCGCATCTCTGGGCATCTTTTGCACCTGGTACAGAGTGAGTCAGCCAGCGCGAGTTAACCAAAGGGCGCCTCAGGATCTGGTACTCCTCGGCTGTAGGAGAAACTAGAGTTCCAATCCCGTAGGTTGCCTATGCATGACTTCTCTTACAAACCCACAAATGACTTCCTATCATTTCTGAAACAAAATAGATGCTCATTTATTTGACCCTATATGATCTCACTTCTGCCTTCCTAATCTAGTTGCGTACAGGCTCCAGCTCACCGTTCGGTTCTCCCAACCTTTTACATTTATTTCTGAGGCAGCATTTGCAATTGACAGTCTCTTCCTTCCGTAGCTTTCATTAGATTCTCTGACCACTCTTTAGCTTCTCCTCCTATTCACGCTTCATATTTACCCATTGCATGGGTTTTATAAACTTGCTCTCTGAAAATACATTGTTATCTTGCTTAATGTGTTTCCCAGGTCGCGCACGATAGCTTGGGACGGTAATCCCAGCACTTTAGGAGGCGGAGGCGAGAGGATTGCTTGAGCCCAGACAACATGGTGAGAACCTCATCTCTATTATTTTTTAAGGGGGGGAGGAAAAAAAAAAAGCCAGGCATGGTGTCGCGCGCCTGTGGTCCCCGCTAGTCGGGAGACTGAGGTGGGAGAACCCCTTGAGCCAGGGAGGTCAAGGCTGCAGTGAGCCGTGATCGCCCCACTGCACTCCAGGTTGGGCAACAGATCGACCCTGTCTCCAAATGTAAACATCATGAGGGCAAGACTCCCGTTTTGTTTCAGTCACCTTGGCATGCCCATCGCCTTGAACATGTCTGATCACGAAGTAGAATCTAACCATAGAATTAATTGTGCTTGAAAAGGGCGTGTTGGGGAGAAAGAGAAGGAAGGGAGGAAGGAAGGTATGAAAGATTTGTGTGCTTGGATTAAATATCTTCGGTTTGGTTATTAAGAGTCGTTCAATTTATTTATTAGCTTGTGGCTTAATTCAATGGTTTTACTCCTTCTCCCACTTGGCTCCTCCAGCTTTATGCTCAGCCTGGAACCGCGCTGTAATTGGCAGCTCTTTCGACATCGACCCGGCTGCAAGCTGTAACCGGAGGCGAAGACAGGGAATGGTGGGGAAGAGGGGCCGAGTAAAGGAGAACTTTGCATCTTTAACTTCGAAGGCGATTTTGCGTTCAGTATTTACAGCACCTCCCAGCAGAGGGCTTAGAGCTAACTCTCAACCTCGTCCACCCAGGCTCCCCTATGGCCCAGAGAGCCCAGTTCCCCATTCTGGGCCAAAATAAGATGGATTTCAAAATCTTCAAGGTCATGTTTTACCTTAAATATTCGTGTTAATTCCCGTGTATTGCTTCATATATCTATTTGTTTTTTTTTAAAAAAAATTCCTCCCCTCCAGAAACAATTGACTAATGTTGGCATTTCCAGCAGACTGCTGCGAGGGTTAGAAAACTGGGGCCATGGAATGGGGGATGAGGGAGGATGCTTTGAGATCGCAAAAAGGAAAGGCAAGGAGAACCACAATTCTATCTTCATCGCTCAGCGATCTCTTGCACAAGTTTAAGAGGAAAAGGAGAGGGTCTCTGTCTGCCATAGAGTGCTGCACAGTCAGCCACGGTCAGCGAAGTTTTGGTCCTGATGCCCATAGAACCGCCCGGGGCAGCTCTGGAAAACTCTACCGCATAAAGCTGAGGGTCAGATTAGTTGAGTTGTGTAGTAGAACTGAGATTGAGCGATCTCCAGATGATGCCACACAGAACTGGGTTTGGAAATCCTAGGATTGGTCCAGCCACCTTGGTATGCAAATAAGAAAACAGACCCGGTAAGTGGACGCAACTGGCCCTAGTTTGGAGGAAGAGGGAGCCTCTTCCTCTAGCCTCTTGAGTCTTCAATGCTTCACAATCTAGGCCTTAAACTAGGAGAGGGTAGGTGTTTGGGTGGTGGTATACTTTGAGGGATATAATTTAAAGAATGGGCTTTCACATGCGAAAGTCCCTCTCGGGATTATTCCCCATTTGCTGCCCTGGCCCGGCAGCGCGATCAGGAGACTCGGCTGTCTGATTGGCGCGATTGGCGCGTGAGCTGAGGCGAGATCCGAGACTGGTCTCCCCGGCTGAACTTTCTCTTTTGGAAAAGGAATGCTCCGAGCTTTGGAAGCTCCCAGGTACAAATTCTTAGATCACCAGTCCTCACCTGAGGGACCTTCCGCGGCATCTGTGCGGGCAGGGCTACTGCCTGTGGTGCCCCCCGCAGCCGCGCGCAGGTACCCTGCAACGTCGCAGTGGCCCCGCTCCTCAGCCAGGTCCACGGGCAGACGGCCCCAGGCATCGCGCACGTCCAGCCGCGCCCCGGCCCGGTGCAGCACCACCAGCGTGTCCAGGAAGCCCTCCCGGGCAGCGTCGTGCACCGGTCGCGTGAGAGTGGCGGGGTCCGCGCAGTTGGGCTCCGCGCCGTGGAGCAGCAGCAGCTCTGCCACGCGGGCACTGCCCATCATCATGACCTGCCAGAGAGAGCAGAGTGGTCAGAGCCAGGGT
>CAUYQU010078901.1:0-14747 GCA_963574635.1 Cheracebus regulus
AGGTGTTTGAAACTGCAGTGAGATATTATTGTGTCACTGCACTCCACACCTGGGTGACAGAGTGAGACCCTATCTCAAAAAAAAACAGAAAGAAAGAAAGAAAGAAAGAAAGAAAGAAAGAAAGAAAGAAAGAAAGAAAGAAAAAGAGAAAAACGTTTTAGATAAAATAATGTGGCAACTATGCAAATCACTTCATTACTCCATGATTGTTTGTTTCTGTTTTCCTTACTTTGTTTATAATAACTTTACATAACTAACTTTACAGTATGTTCTGTAGGGTGTGACTACTGGGGCCTCTGCTCGCTCTGTTCATCAGTCAACTAATAATGTTTTAGCAATTTGTTTAAATGCTTTAAACCAATAAATATTCCACCCTTTGCTGAGGCCTTCTGAATGGGTGCATTGGTAAAAGCCTTTAATACTTAAGCATTTTTCCCACTTGCCTTAATCTCTAATTCCTCCTTGCACAAGGCATCAAGGTCAATCAGAAGTGACAGATTAGAAAACTCTCAAGTATTCTTTGGCATGTGGATAGCCCTGCATTTCAAGGTGTCCTTTTACCTCTCATTAATATGTCAAAGCTTTCCAGAACACTCAATGGCCATATCATATTATAATTTTTAAAGGTTTGTCTGGGATTTTGTTTTCCCCAACTGGTGTTTAGCCTTACATAGCTATACGCCAAACAAAAACAGCTGAGTGGAGCCTTGGGGATAAAATCTTTTCGGGAGAGGGAGTTTTGAATCAGGTCCAATAATACTACTCTGTGAATAAGGCTTTTTCTGGGAACTGCATAACATGTCAAATAGTGACAATTCTTTGGGGATGAGACTTTTGAGAATTTCCATATACAGTATTGCTCACTTGTGCTGGCTGCAAAACTGTTGGTTTTCTCAGCTGGCACGGCCCTGAATCTGCAGAATTTCAAGACTATCCTGAAGCTGGAGAGAGAGGAAAGGTTGTAAGCCAACTTAAAGTACTACAAAATTGTTTTCACTGAGGTTCATTCATATTTGTTGGAATAATTGATCCTTAGCATGTTGCAAGGCATTACTAACATTCAGAATTTTGAAATAGTATATTGTATTTATCTTTTCAATATTGTTGTTGCTTTTATGGGGGAATGGACGTAGGAAGATCCTTATATTAACATTTTGGAAGTCCTATCAAAATGTCATTGCTTGCTCATGCTACGTAAGCACCAAGGGTTGGCAGAATGTGGGCTGAGAGAAGTCCATCTCAATCTGCACTTCCACAATCACCTAATGAAGGAAACACTGTAGCAAGGACTCTTAAAGCTCCTGCCCTAGAAGTGGCACACATCAATTATTCCAATATCTCCATATGTTACTGCCCTAGGAAAATAACACGGCTTTGCCTAACTTCAAAGTAGGACAAGAAAAATTCAGGCCTATATGTCCTCTGTTTGGTAAAAGTTAGAAATATATGGTGAATAGCAATATTTACTACCATATTTATTAGGCTTATATTATCAATAATTGTAGCCTAAATTGTTCTCAAATTTCTAAGTTTAGCTGTTTCTAATTGCATTAGTTGCCTCCAGCGGCTGTAACAAATTACCACAAACTTAGTTGTATGAAACGATACAAAATTATAATCTTACAGTTCTGGAGATTAGAAGTCTAAAATGACTTTTGCTGCACTAACATCAAGGTGTCAGCAGAACTGCCTTTCTTAAGATGGTTCCATTCTTTGCCTTTTTCAGCCTGTAGTTTATGTTGAGTCCACTTAGATAATTCAAAACAATTTCTCCATGTTACCATCCTTACCTTAATCCATCTGAAAAGTTTATTTTGTCATGTAAGGTTACATATTCAAAAGTTTTATAAGTTAGGAAGTGGATATCTTTAGGGGGCTACTTTTCTGACTATAAAAACAATCATATCTAAGGTAACACTGTCTTCCCTAGTGATCCAAAAGTTTGTGCCTAAATTTATTTTGTAAAGAATTAAATGATAGATGAAGAATGCTACCCTAAAAAATTAGGTGATGGACTGAAGTCTCAGTATTTTCATTTTCTCATTATCCAAGTTAATATTATTAGACAGGGATCAGATTTCTATTAAAAATTTAGTAACATTAACTTCTACTTCTCAGTATGTGCTTATCATTGAATTTTATTGGTAATAGTATTCTCTTAAGCCATAAATATTTTATCAAATGCTAAACCATAAATATTTTATCAAATGCTAAATTAGTTCAACATTTACAAGTAAGTCTGGAGTTGGTGGATGGAGGTGGAAAGAGACCTGAAATTGAATAACATGAAAATGTACTGAAGCATGAAACTGCAGGTATGTCCATGAAGTGGCTTATGGTCAATAGTGTCTAGGGAATAGGGTACATGGGAGTTCAAAAACTAGAGTAACAGTGGCTCTTCTTTTGCTTTCCCTGTCTAAATTTGGATCTAAGGTTTTGTTTTATTTTGTTCCTTTTTTTTCCCCCCTTGTATCTTGAGGTTAAAGTTGTATGAGCTGTTATTTGTAAGTTAGAGTTCTCTGTCTCACTAGGCTTGGAGATGTCTATTCTTCTTTGAGATGAACTTCCTCTGATATAAGTCACCTTGTTTAATGCACTCTTTAAACATGTAAGAAGCAAATCAAGTGCCTAGCTATGGTTCTGTGGGAAACTGAGAAGCTTGATCTTGTGTTCTGTTTACATGGTGTTCTTCTTTCTTTAAGTATTCTTGGCTTTATATGACTTAAAAAGACATTGCACCTTAACCAATTCCTGTGAAGCCCAGTGAGGAATCTGAAGAGTCAGATATCATGACAGACTTTTACTATAAAGAGAAGTCTGTTCATCCTGTTTTAAGAGAGAGAGAGAGAGAGACAAAGAGGATGAACTTGAAATTTTATTCTTGATTCATTTCCAATTTTGCTTATATAATTGTCCTAGGTATAAGTAATTACATTGTATCACAACAAAGTTGTTGAAAAGTTTCAGGGTGTGGCAGTGGAGGCTGAATTCTGAATACAAAGAAACTAAAAGGAGTTAAAGAGGAAAGAGGTAACTTTTGTGTTTTGAATAACACCAAGAATCATTGAGTCTTAAATAATTTATGGGTCAGCTGCATGAACAACAAATCATGCTGATGATATCAATGTGATGATGACAAAAGTCTGGGTGTAAATAAAAACTAAGATTTCATTGTTGAACTGGTTAGTTGGTGTGGGTGATGACAGAAGGTTTATAAATAAATACAGCAAAGAGAAGTTGATGGTAGTAAAAGCAGAGAGCAAAAGGTTTCTATTTGTTTTGGTTTTGATTTTCCCTATTTTGAAAAGTCTGTAGAACATAATAGCCAGGAGGTAGTGAACAGAAACTGGATAATTATAGTTTACACATCTAGATTTCTAAATGTGTATTTCCGCATGGGAGAGGAAACTGCTTTTACTTATAGAGGCACATGAAGAGTGATGTCCCCAGAGACAATCCAGGTTGCAGTGGAAACAGGCAAGTAGAGATTGCATTGTATTGAGAGATGCAAATATAGAATGCTTTATTCAAAAAGTGTTAAACCGTACTGAGATTTTTCAGACTATGTGGTGGGAAATACTGAATTAGAGATTGCAATAAAAGAAAAAAAATAGATGATAATGGGATAAGATCACATGGGAATTGGCAAGAGGGGACTGCATTTGTTTGGTGACCAAGAATGACAGAGATGATTCACTGAAACGGGACTTCCTTAAAGGTTGCAGATTTAATTAAACACTACAGATTTAGGGCCTAGGTAGAACCAGTTACCTGGGGAAGTTAGCAGGCTGTAGTCTTTGCTTAATGAACTATGTGAATGCTGCTGCATTGTCCCAGTATCTCTTAAAACAACATCTTTTCATAAATTGTTAGCAGCAATTATTAGTTGACTTCTTGAATTCTCAATGCGTTATTGCAGTTGTCTATGGAGTCCAGGAGGCCAAAAACTTCCTGTAGTGAAACTTGGATGCCTCAAATATTATTCTCAAAGTGATGGATTTCAGATCAATCCAATCTGGCATTTTTAGGTCTATACTCTGAAAAGTTCATCCTTACTCATCCATCCAATAATTTAACGAGAATTTAATCAGTATCTGCTTTTTATACATTAAAGTAGTTTTTGGAGATTCAAAAGATATACTCTCTCTCAACATGAGCTTGCAGTCAATTAACTGTTTCATTAATTAACATCATAGATAAATGTTACCAAAGAAAACTTACAAATGGTACTGTAAATTATAGAAAAAGTTGGCCTATGCAGAGTAAAGGTAGTGATTAGCTTGTTAAAGGGTAGAAAAGGACAGAAATAATTTTTATCATCTCCTATAAGTTCAGTTGAGAACTGAAGATGACTGTATGAAAATAATAGAGGGAAAGAGCATTTTCTCAGCATCATTCATTCTGCAATACTCATAAACACAGACTTGCATTTTCACTAATCAGATGATGGAGTCTTGCTCTGTTGCCCAGGCTGCAGTGCAGTGATGCAACCTCAACTCACTGCAACCTCTGCCTCTCGGATTCAAGTGCTTCTTCTGCCTCAGCCACCCCCTCACCCCCAAGTACCTGTGACTACAGGTGTGTGCCACCACACCTGGCTAATTTTTGTATTTTTAGTAGAGAGAAGGTTTCACCATATTGGCCAGGCTGGTCTTGAACTCCTGACCTCATGATCTGCCCACCTCAGCTTCCCAAAGTGCTGGCATTACAGGCTTGACATTAATCACATCTTATATAAATATACTACTATATCAAATCCAGGGGATTGACATTGATGTAAACTATATGTGTAACTCTGTGTCACTGTTCTCACATGTGGAGATTTATATAACCACAACTGTATACAAGATATAGAACTATTCCATCACCACAAAGATCTCCCCTGTGCTACCTATTCTTTTACAGTCACATCCACCTCTTCCCCACCATTTTAAACTTGTTTTTGCACTGCACATGAGTGTAAAATATACCTATATTTTATATATTTTAATTATTTTAATCATCTAACAATGAAAACTAGCACTTTCTATTTTCTTACAGCAATCAAAAAAGTAAAGCTCAATATGAACTGCTTTAAAATAATCTTAGGACTGCAGATATATTCCAACTTTATATTAACAAATTGATTTTCTAAAGCCAGAAAGGCCTAAATTATCTTAAGCAATTTTCATGTAAATAGATGTTTTTCTACTATACTGAATAACTTTTTAATTAAGGCAATAAAGTCATCAGGATTACACGATCCAAGAATTATAAAACAATTTTGTACATTACTAATTTCTTAATATAAATGAGAATTATCTAAATTTTAATTTTTATGACCCAGTACTTCTCTTTCTTAGCTTCCTAGTCTTATTTACATGTAAATGTTATCAAATAAGCAATGATGCTACGGAAATCAAACCAGCACCTGTCCATAAAACATCTCTCTTTTACACACATATAAACACAGTTTAACTCATTTAAGCTCATGCAAGCATAGAATACAGGAACAAAATTATCTTATGAAATTGTTAGTGACAGCAAATCCATTTGAGTCTGTAGCAATGTCAGTTCTTGCCTCCTCAGAAGAAAGAATTCTACGAGGGGCATAAGGCAGAAGGACAGGCTAAGGCATGTTTTACAGAAGGCATGAAAGTTTATTAAAAAGCTTTAGAGTAGGGTTGAAAGGAAGTAAAGTACACTTGGAAGAGGGCCAGGCAGTCAACTTGACCGATCAAGAGCATGGTTTGACCTTTGGACTTGGGGGTTTTATAAGTTGGCATACTTCCAAGGTCATGCATTCTTTCTCCCCTGAACTGTCCCTTGGGGTGACTGTATACATGTGCAGTGGCCTGCTAGCACTTGGGAGCGGAGCCTACGCAGTGTGTTTACTGAAATTGTATGCATGCTTGTTTGAGGTGTTCTTCCCCTACCAGTAAAATGTCCCTAGAAAGTCATATACCAATTAAATTCCACCTCCTGGAAGGTCAAGGTCATATACCAGTTAAACTCCACTATTTTGCCTGTTAATGTGCATGCTGGAACCCACTGGCACAACTCCCGAGAGGCTGCTGATCACCATTTCAGGTGTTTCTATTTTCTGGGAGACTGCCTTCCCTGGTGCTGGCTGTGACAAATTATTATTTTAGAGAGACAGTTAACAACCACCTGACCATCACCTGATGGTTACCAGACATTCCTGGTGTGTGCTGGAGTGGAGGTGTGGGGATAGAACCCTCAGCTGCTGTACTTGTGGCTGACTAGCTACCTACTGTAACAAAATCCGTTACAAAATTTGCAGTTGAAGCTCTAGAAGATATCTGCAAAATATTATAATTAACAGTAAAGACTCAGCTGTGTGCAAAATTGTTCATTTCCAAAATAGCATATATAAAATAATATTTATTTCACAATAATGCAGCACACAAAGAAAGAAAATTGTATACTTTTTAAGCAATAAGAAATGAAAGCCCTTCAGGTGATCTAAAAATAACACAAATCCAGATAACTATCAGATTTAAATTTGTGTTGCATATTAAAATATCTATACTTATTGATAGTATTAGTTAAAAGCCTTGAAAAGAAAACTTGAATTTATTTGTTCAAAAAAAAAAACCAAGTAGAAATAAAATATTCAAAGTGATAGGTGGCAAGAGATTAATTAGAAACAAGTAAATTATAATTGGAATCTTCATAAGTATGCAGTTATTGTAATTAACAGCTAAAATCAAAATGTGTGTTGATAGAGCTCCTGAAATAACAAAAATGTCTCTTCATTTTCATTCTGAAACCATGTGGCTTGTTTACAGATAGTTGTTCATATATAAAATTTGTCCTGTAAATGTGAACTATACATGAAATGATTATGGTAGGCAGAATTTCGACATGGCCTTCAATAAGACACACTCTTACATAATCGTCTCCTCTTGACTGTGCCTGAAACCTATAAATATGATGAATGACATGATAATTATTTCATGCTATATGACAGAAGGGATTTTGCAGATGTAATTAAGGCCCCTAATCAATTGGTTGGTTGGTTGGTGTGTATATGTATGTATGTATATAAGTATTTATTTATTAGAGATGGGGTCTTACTATGTTGCCCAGACTGGTCTCAGACTCATGAACTCAAACCATTCTCTCCCTTATCAGCTTCCTGGGTAGCTGAGACTACAGGTGCATGCCACCACACCTGGCTCAGTGGACTTTAAAGTAAGAAGATTATCTGATATGGGCCACACCTAATCACACAAATCCTTTAAATTTAAGTCTAGAGGTTAGAGACAGAGGAAGTAAGAAATTCGAAATGCATTTATTTGCACTTGACAAGGATTTGGCATGTCATTGCTTGTTGGACAACGAAGAGAGCCATCTGACAAAAAATGGAGGAATCCTCTAGGAACTGAGTAGCCACCAGCCGATAGTCAATAAAGAAGCAGGGACCTCAGCCTTACAATCTGAAGAAACTAATTTCTGTCAATATGAATGATCCAAAGTGAATTTTTCTCTAGAGTTTCCAGAGAAAAACTCAGCTTGGATGACACCTTGATTTCAGCCTCGTAATACTTGGAGAAGAGAACTCTGCTATGCTATGCCAGAATACTTCCTTAATTTATTCTATCGAAGTAAATTTCATTGCATTAATAAGAGGTATGCATGCAAAATATACACATGCAAAATTTCACAAAGAACAGATTCAACAGAAAGACTGTACATTGGTGCTTCACCTCTGGCAATTTTATTTTGAATTGTAAAGTAAAATGAACAAATGTATATTTTCCAAAATTTTTTATATGCTTATTATTCATGTTTTATATTTTTATATTCACTGAAGATAAAAAGTAGCACCCATGAAGAGATTCATACTTTCCTTTCTCCTGATACAGACACTCAGTTGGCAATATTTTGAGTCAGTGTCACTCTTCACATGATTTAAATGTGCTGCCAGTAAAATACTTCCTTCAATGGAAATTCAGTCTGAGTTTTAAAATCAAGCCGAATGTAAAGTAACATGTGTGTTTAATAATCCTGACCACACAGTTTTCAAAACTCATATTTCACACAATTTGTTTACTGTATTTATTCCCAGTCCAAAATCTAAATGTAAAAATAACCCCAACAGAAACTGGAAATAAACTTGAAGAAGTAGGGTACCATACAGAAAATGGTAAGTAGCAAGAAATAAGAGTAAGTGGAAAAAGGAAATCAATATAAGACATACATTAAAATAACTGGTAGGTGAAGATTATGAAAAATGCAAAATTGATGTCTACATTGAGAGTATAGATAATGTATCATTTTAAGGAAAGCTTTCAATGTCTCAATTGTTTGTATTTGTATTTAAAGCTTAAAAATATGAGTAAAATTGAGTGTATTAGTCAAAGTATCTCTAGTTAAGAAACTTTGATAATCTAAGAGAAATTTATATGATTATTCAAACTATATTAAGAAATCAATTCTGCTGTCTGCAGAAAAATAAAATTGCTTCCATTTGCCCATTTGTGATATCATTTTAAAATGGCTAAATGAATTTTTACCAATCTGAATTTGTTTAGGATGGTGTAGTTTAGAAGATAGGCTGCTGGAATACCAGGAAATTAATCTGAGATAAAACAGGGAGGCAGCTTTCATGTGGCCACTTGAGAGAAATTTTCTGCTGCACTGATGAGACTTTGTAGTAACTCTAGGACTTAGGAACATCTCAGAGGATAGACCAACATCAGTCTAAGTGACCATAAGGGAAGTACAAAAAAGAAGAGGCCCATGAGATTGCTGATTAGAGATGTGTCATTGAATTGATATGCCATGTGTTGAGAAAACAACAGTGGATCTCAGTATACATGCAAGATGTTTTGTCACAAAGTAGATGCCTAGAATCACAGACATCCATTTGTAATCAAATGCTGAAGTGCGTGGTATAAAGATGGTGAAAGAACCTCTCCAGAAATGCCAAAAGATCCACACAATTCGTCCAGAAAGCTCTATTAGAGGGTCAGCTTCATCTCATTAGGCGTGACTACATGACCTTTTCTAGAAACTCTGACAATGAAATATTCAGAATCTAGCAGACCCTGTTTTAGGTCATAATTTACATATTTTTCTTTCAAAATGTATTGTTTCTTAAAAATGGATAAAATATATTAATTTTATTTTTTTAATGTGATGCCTAAAAATTTTTAATTACATATATAGCTTGCATAATATTTTTAACAGATGGTACTACTTTTCAACCAACATAGTTTTATTTTTTCTTATTAGAAAGTCCATAATTTTGCTCATATTTAAGGGCTTATTAAGTCCTGTTCTATTAATAATTGTGCATAAGTACATGCATGAATTTGTGTTTTGATAATAGTTTATGCAAAAGTATTCTGTTTATCCAATTTTCCAAGTACAGATAGAATACAAGGCAATACTACATCCAATGTGATCTTTTTAACCTGTTTATTGCCTTCTTAATTACATTTAAAAATTATTAATAGCCTTTGAAATTCTTTTTAGCTGGTGGAACAAATAATAAGGCAGTATTTGTAAGAAATTATGCCCCTCATATTTATGACTTGCCTTAAGGGGTCCATGATGGGACATAAGGGATGGAAAAGAAGGGTGACAACAACCATTTTCAAATATTTCCCATCTGCCTTGGTTATGTAGACACATTTTCTGAATAGATCAGTCTGCCAAGGAAAATATATGTTCAGACATATTGTGACATGATTTTGGTTGTCAACATGATTTTTGTTGACCTGCGACAACAATAAGGTATTATTTATATGGTTATGTTATGTTATATGACTAAAATGAAGAAAGTTATCAGATATAATTAAGGCCCTCAATCATTTAAGGTCCCTTTAAATTTAGTTCATCAAAGGGACTTTATAAGTTGGTTAATGGGTAAAAACTACAGTTAGAAGGAGTAAGTTCTAGTGTTCTACAGCACAGTAGAGTGACTATGGTTAAGAACAATGTATTGCATGTTTCTAAATAGCCAGAACAGAAGATTTGAAACACTCCCAAAACAAAGAAATAAATGTTTGAAGTGGTGAATCTTCTAATTAACCTAATTTGATCATCACACATTGTAGGCATATATCAAAACATCACACATACTTCATAAATATGCACAATTATGACATATCAATTAAAAAGGGAAGATTATCTTGTATGATCCTGACCTAATTAGGCCCTTGGTAAAAGGGTTTTGGCCTTTTCTGAGCTCAGATTTTGGAAGCTACAGAAACTCTCTCTTTTTCTGTTGCTAGCTTTAAAGAAATAAACCACCAAGGGGCCAGTTGCTGCAAGGAAATGAATTCTGCAAACAACCACAAGAATTTGGACGATCTTAGGCCTTAAATGAGACCACAACCCCAGCAGACACCTTGATTACAGTGTTAGGAGACCCTGAGCATAGACCCAGCTAAACTATACCTACACTTCTAATCCATGGAAACTGTGAGATGTACATTTATATTTTTATGCCATTAGGTTTGTCATGATTTGTTATGTAGCACCAGAAAACCAGAACAGGAGCAAAAGACGTATTCTTTTAAAGCAATCTCCTTAAACCTGAAAATAAAACACAAATATTCTATCTACTTTTTTTTCTAATAATCCTTTCTAAACATGGTGTATATTTGTTGCAAATCTCTATGTCTTCTGAGACTTAAAGACACAAGAGTTAGAAGTAGCTCTTTCCTTAGATTCTCCACAAGCAAGACTCTCAGAGGTAAAGAGCTCAATGACCCATTTGATACTAGTGAAGTTGCCTAGCAACCATCTTACTCCACCACCCTGGAGCTGCTGAGTACATCAGCTTCAAGGGCAACTAAATCTCAGATCAATAATTAAGACAGAAAATGAAGATAAAAGGAGAAAATGTTAGTGGAGTACCCCATAGGCAAATAGGATTCAGATATTAAAAGACGAAATTACTGCATAGGACCTCTTATTTATTCTCCTTACTGAAGCACATGTACATAAAAAACTTGAAAGAAAAATTCATTATTACCAACCTCACAAATATTTTTGAGCTAACCATGAAAAATGGTGACCCAGGAGAAGCTCTGTGTTAATACAGGACTGAAAATAGCTTAAAAATCATCTAGCTCATCCCACTCCCATTTTTAACGTAGGAAAATAAATAAATAAATAAAGCAAAGGCAAAAAGCAAATTAAAAAGTTTAGAAAACATAAAACCAAAGATAGTAAATTACTTATTCAAGATGCAACAAGGATTAGGAACTTGTTACTAGAACCCACAACTCCAAATGACAGCCTTATACTCAAGTAGTATGCTATGACTGAAAAAACACAGGATTTGGAGAGGATAAACTGAGTGGGGCTTCCCAGTCCTAGCACTTCCTGATGATATCACCTGGAAAAAAGTTTCTGGTTGATTTTAAAGTTTAATCTACTCATCAGTAAAAATCTAGGTAATCTCTTAAGCAGTTTAGTTATCACTAACAAATTTGTACAAATAAAATGAACTCTTCCTGAAATGCGTTAAATACTTACTATTTTTGTCTTTTTTAACTTTGAGAATTGAGAGGTTCTTTAGATAGTTTTTTGCTTTGTTTGGTTTGGGTTTTTTTTTTTCTTTCAGCTGTTAAAGTCACTTGAGTAGAGTGAATTCTAGGTAAGTACTTCCTAGGGTGACATAAATAGTCAATGAAACAACAGTCATGTACTGAATGCCATTTACGGTTCAGGGAATTTTTGCTTAATTCATTAAATAATTTGAGCATGACAAAATAATATAAAATGTTAAACTGAGACTGAATGCAATTTTTCTTAGAAATGAAGTTTAAAAAATCTTATTAAAAATAATATCGCAGGGCCGGCACAGTGGGTGGCTCACGCCTGTAATCTCAATACTTTGAAGGGCCAAGGCACAAGAATTGCTTGAGCTGAAGAGTTTGAGACCAGCCTGAGCAACATGGTGAAACCTCATCTCTACCAAAAATACAAAAAATTAGCTGGGCATGGTGATGCGTGCCTATGGCCCCAGCTACTTGGGAGGCTGAGGTAGAAGGATTGCTTGAGCCTGAGAGGTGTAGGTTGCAGTGAGCCTGAGACTGTGCCACTGCACTCCACCCTGGGCAACACAGTGAGATCCCATTTCAAAAATAAAAATAAAAACATTACAGGCAGTTTGCAGTGGCTCACATCTGTAGGTCTCAGCACTTTGGGAGGCTGAGGCAGGTGGATCACTGGAGCCTGGGAGGCAGAGGTTTAGTGAGCCAAAATTGCACCATTGCACTCCATCCTGGGCAACAGAGTGCAATTCTGTCTTAAATAATAATAATAATAAAATAATATAACAGACTTCACTACTTAATTTAAATGCTCATCAAATATATTTAAATCATATATTTTACCTAGCAATGATACATTAGAAAGAAATCTTTAGAGGCATAATTAGCAATACTATTCTAATGAGAAACCCATATAACATCTTACAAATTTACATTATCAAGTAAACCAAAACACTTCATTTGCATATGGGATGGAAACATACTTTAAATCTTAGCTCAAATTTGCATACTGTTTGCAAAAGAAACAATTTAGATAGATTGATAACCAACATCAATTTAAAACCCGGCCATTCACATTTCTAGCTCTTTATGAGATGGAAACTCCTCCTAAAATAAGTACACCATATTTGCCAAGACCAAAAAAAATTGAAATGAACATAAATAGCATTATGAATACCTCATTAAATTAATAAAATTAAAAGGACAACATTCCTGTCATATAAAACAGAAGAGCTTTTCATATTAGGGCATGGTAAAAATCAAAGTTTAATTAATTAATTACTAGCTTGAACCATTAAACTAAATTATTTAAAACTGTTTACTGTTCAATTTATTACTATCTTACCTGAAATCCTATTTTAATAATTTTTTATTGCTATTTTTCTTTCACTGTATCTTTACCTTCAATATTTCAAATACTCTTGTCTCCAACATATTAAATTCACACACATGTACACACAACACTCCTCTCTCTTGACACTATGTTCTTTAGTTGCAACTTTATCCCTCTGCTCCATTGAAGAGCTGGAAAAAATTGTCTACAGTTACTCATTTCCGTTTCCTAATCCCCTTATTGGTGCCTCAACATGTTTCAATCTGCTTTATGTTACCCAATTCAGTGTACTCATCTTTCATTACTGAACACTATTACTGACACTATTCGAAGATTTTTTTTGAAACACTGTCTTATCAAGGATGCTTTAGCTCAGTACACTGCTGTGTTTTCTCAATTTTGCTTATCCTTTTCTTTTGCATTTTGTTTTTCTCTGTTGTGATAAGATGTTACCCAAAAATCATTCACAGACTTTGTTTTTTCTCCTTCTTATATTATCTCTTCCTAGGTAATCTCATTCTGGTTCATAGCTTTGAGTACCATGCATACACAGATTACACATACATTTCCATTTTGAGGCCTAGAGTCTGAGTTCTAGACCCAATCATTCAACATTCTATATGATATCTCCACCTGGCTGCTGCAAAGTAGTACAGGTAAATCATGTATTAAACAAAATCCCCACCAAACAACCTGGCTCTTTCATTATTCTCTACTGCACCGGATGGCCCTGCACCCATCTGGAATGTAGCAGTCAACTTTAAAACTTTCTGTATCTAATCATTATCAAGTCTTACTGATTTTATCTCCTAATCTAAGCACACATCACTAATCCGCTGGAACTCTGTAATAGCCTAGTAACACATATACTGAAACCTACTCGAATGTTTGTCACACTGCTGTCAGGGTGATTATATCATTTTTCTAAATAAATTATTAAATTCTTTATTAAATAAACATCTAATTTTACTTACATGCATAAATATGGTTTTATAAATTTTTTGCTTTGTACTGATTTGCTTTTCCTTCTTTCCTAATCTCATCTGCATACATATCTCATTTAAAAAAAATTATTATACTTTAAGTTCTTGGGTACATGTGCAGATCATGCAGATTTGTTAAATAGGCATACACATGCCATAGCGGTGGTTTGCTGCATCTATCGCCCTGTCATTTACATTAGGTATTTCCCCTAATGCTATCCCTCCTTAATACCCCCATCCCATGCTATTCCTCCCCTAGCCCCCAACCCCCCAGGCCCCAGTGTGTGATCTTCCCCTCCCTATGTCCATGTGTTCTCATTGCTCAACTCCCACTTATAAGTGAGAATGTGTGATGTTTGGTTTTCTGTTCTTGTGTCAGTTTGCTGAGAATGATTGTTTTCCAGCTTCATCCATGTCCCTGCAAAGGACATGAACTCATCCTTTTTATGGATGCATAATATTCTATGGTGTATATGTGCCACATTTCCTTTATTTAGCCTATCATTGATGGGCATTTGAGTTGGTTTCAAGTCTTTGCTATTATAAACAGTGCCACAATAAACATATGTGTGCATGTGTCTTTATAACAGAATGATTTATAATACTTTGTGCATATACCCAGTAATGAGTTTGTTGGTCAACTGGTATTTCTAGGTCCTTGAGGAATCGCCACACTGTCTTCCACAATGGTTGAATTAATTTAGACTCCCACCAACAGTGTAAAAGCATTCCTATTTCTCCACATCCTCTCTAGCATCTGTTGTCTCCTTATATTTATTTTTATTTTTTTATTGCATTTTAGGTTTTGGGGTACATGTGAAGAACATACAATATTGTTGCATAGGTACACACGTGGCAGTGTAATTTGTTGCCTTCCTCCCCTTCACCTATATCTGGCATTTCTCCCCATGC
>CAUYQU010078904.1:0-36384 GCA_963574635.1 Cheracebus regulus
TGGGGCTGCTCCGCCTGGGAATCTCCTGGTCTGGGGGTAATAAAAATCCGTCTGGAAATGCGGCATCCACTCACCCTCTGCACTTTCACTGGGAGCTGCAATCCTGAGCTGCTCCTAATCCGCCATCTTGGATCTCTCTCCCCTAGATTCATTTAATACTAGCTGGCTCCCAGGCCTTGCCAACTTGCTCAATGTAATCCTACCAGTGGTCACTGTCACCTTTCACTTAATATTTACCACTCTCTCAATCTTTCCCTTAGTGATGTCTAGACTTAGACATAAGTCTATGACTCCTTCCATGGAAGAAATCACAGCAAATTTACCATCTCCCGTCCAACTCAACAATATCATACTATGGGAAGTATGACCTAGATTTCCCAATAGAATTCCAAGTGGTCAGGTAATATAACTCAGAATTGCAATGACGTTAGCATCCATGGCATAAACATTGACTAAGAGAACTACAAAAGTCAAGTATAAACTGGCAAATAAAATCTATTTATTTCTTTCTGCTGCTGATTATTCCAAGGCACAGATTCTAGACCTCATCTCAGGAGACATTCTTTATCACTAAACAGCTGTCATTTTTTGAGGATGATCCTATACTCAACTGTTGAAAAATGATTTTTTATTTGTTTTCCTTTTTCCCTATCTCTCTTCCTTTCTTCCTTTTTATTACCCTGGGATTGTACTCCCCAAGAAAGCATTATTAACATATATGTTTTGTCTCAAGCTCTGTGTTATAGGTAATCAGGGCTGATATATGTCATATGTATTCTAGGCAATTTTTTAAAAGGGAAATTATAATGATTCTTGTGTGTTGCTACCTGTTCCTCACTTATTCTGTTTGTTATATTGGATTTCCATAAGTTGTACTTTAAAATCTCATTCTACAATTTATTCCAAGTTTTCAGTTACAATTATTTTTAAATTATAATATAATCTCAACAGTGGTTCAGTGGGGGCATAATAGGAGGAAGAGATTTACAGAAAATCTAAATTAAATCACATGGATTATCGTAGTTTACTTTTTTAATTCAGAAAATTGATTTTAACGGCTAAAATAATAGGTCCTTATGGCATTTAACAAACAACTGCTCTTCACCAGTATTCCCAATAGTTTTACCCAGTGGCATTTATCGAATAGCTAAAGACAATGCTAAAATTGTGCTTCTTTTGGCCAACAAATGGAAAACCCAGATGCCAAGGTGAAAAAGATTTGTTCTTTGGTAGTAGCTACAGCAGCTGTCTATTTGGCATATTCCTTAGAAAGCTTCAAAGTTGCCTAGGATACAGACTTTGTAAACTGGGATCCTGCAGAGACTTTAAAAAATTTTTTTGTTTAATGCAAGACCTATGTCGACATTAAGTTAGCAATATAGCTTCTAATCTACACATACACACATATCCATTGATTTGCAGATCTATGAAAACAGGGTATATAATGAATAATACAACTTATGGGATCAAATAAACTACACATATTTTGTCATGACAAAGAAAATATGACCCACATGCAGCTTGGAAGCTTTACTTTGGAAGTAAACATTTGAGGATCATATTCCTGAACAGCTTTTCGGCAATGCTTAGACCTAAGTTTCTGCATTAATCAATAATTATAAAATCGCCCTCAGTAATACTAATTTAACAATTTAGTTTAACAAGCAAGTAGAAATCAGAGTAACACAATTCTAACCATAATATATTATGAAACACTGTCAAAATGAAGTAAAAGGTGATAGGTGTCAGTGTTTGAATCATTGAATTCTATACTTAAAATGGATTAATTTTGTGGTGTGTATTATACCTCAATAAAGCTTTTTATAAAAAATTTTAAAATTACAGATTATTGTAAAGAAAATAGTAGATATATGGGAGCATGTATACACTCGAACATATGTGCACACACCCTCTTCTGCAGGCTGAAATTCCAACATCTGTGTTTCAGCCACTTAAAACCATCTCTAGACACCTAACTCCACATACATACCACTATGTGAATGAGCAGCTACGAGTGACTGTTTTCAGACTACCGCTAAATTTGCCATCCCTGTAACTTGGCTGTAATCACCAAAATGCTCATGTTGTTAACCTCTATAGCTGATCACATGTCCCCCAGTATATGGTAAATTTTGGCCATAAATAAAAGACAGTTTTACATTACCCAATTTAGGCACCTGTGTCTCAACATTTTAGATAACTGGAATACACTAGTAGCTGTTCCTTTCATAAAGAATGTTCAATGTACTCTAAGGGGAAATACTGAAGCAGACAGATTGATGGTATTTTACGCTGAAGAAAAGACCTTTGAAAGTTTGCCAGACTTTGAGAAAGGGTCAGCCAGAGCCCCCCCCAAAAGGAGGCAGTTTTCCCATCTTCCTGTCAATAACACTTAGCATGCTGAGTTGTTTTATCAGACAGATGGTGGACCATACACCATTATGACCAATACAGTGTTGTCACTTGTGCAAAGGGTCCCATGAATTGTTGAGCTCCTCTGCCACCTCAGAGATGGCTTATTTGTGCCACCATTTACAATTTTGCTGTGTAAATTCTCTGTTCCCAATGTCAAGAAGGATACATTGTAAGGCAACTTGGATGTTAAAATCAACTTTGAAGACTTTAATTCAATTTTAATAGATTTTTGACTTATCAAAAGCCTACTAGTGTTACTGTCAGTAATGATACAATTAAGATTTTAATTAAATCATAAGATTTTTTCAAATTAAAAATTCTCAAATCTATCTTAGCATTTCAATGGATATATAATTTCTTCTGAATTTAAAAATCAATTTTAAAACAAATTTAGATATTCTAAACCTGAGGGGGTAAATCTTTTTTTTCTACAAAATGCATTTTGCAAATTCTTCAAATTGAAATTAGAGGTCCTTTCAAATTTAAGTGGAGGTTTATTGCTTTTATCTGAAACTTATATTCAGAGTTCCTAAAATAAATTTTCTCAATAAGTAATTTGGTGAAAATTTTTATGACACTTAAAAAACCAAAAATATGTGAAATTGTGGTCAGTGGAATGCAGTATATGTATGTGAACTTCATTTTAAGCTGAAAAACAAATGGAGGCTTAGTAAGTAAAAGTTAAAATATCTATAATTTTGTCAGAACTTTCTTTTTGCATTGGACAGGATATAAAATGTTAACCAAAGAAAGATACATTTTGTAAGACAGAGTTATGAGAAGTAGGTTATAAAATTAACTTATAATAATCTTTTAACAACAAGAACGAAGCTAAGTGCTGGAGGTAGTTTCTTTGTATAAATGTATTTCTAGAAATAGAAAAAAATTAAATGGTTAGAAGTGTTGGATGAACCTGGAGACAAACACTTCATCACTTCAGTAATATTCCCATATAATGGAACTATAATCTATCTATCTGATCCAATTACCACACATTTACACCTTTAAATTCAGAGAAAGCATGAGCAAAAGGATACACTTAAGGTTTTCCAAACAATGTGTGGTGAAATTGTTAAAGCTCTTTTCCCCAAATTGTCAGTAAGTAACTATCCTGTTAACAGTAACAAAAGGGAACTATTCACACTACATTAAGTTCACATTTAAAACAGGGAAGCATTATTCTTTCTCAACTAGTATAATTCATTCAAAAGCATTAACAAAATATTGGACAGGTAAACATCTCTTATGTGGCATCACCAAGGTAGTCACTGCACCATCTTTTTTTTTTTTTTTTTTTGGATAATTGGTTTATATGGGTATTTGCTTACATAGATTGGAGTCTGATTTTTTTTTTCTTTCAAGCTGAAGCTGTTTTCGTTCACACTTGGGGTCCACCATCTGTCGACAAAGCCTGTTAGCTCACCACCTCACTGGCTCTGAGGTGCTAGTTTTCCATCTGGTAAAGCCCTAAAGAGAACCTCAGAGTCAGGGAAGCGTGAATCCTGTGGGTGCTTCAACTCTAGGGCTTATGTCCCCAAAGGGATGGGATCTTTTTGACAGTCAGCAAGTGTTTAGAAGCAATACAGTCGGAACCTGCGCATGGCTTTGTCTAGACCAAAAGACAGCCAGTGGCAGCACAGGCAAAGCACTGGACGAAGCTGTTAAATGAAAAAGGTCAGCTTCTGGTATCCTCCCACTTTCCTTTCCTGGCCCATTTCTCTCTTCTTGGCCTACATTTCATTATTAACTAATTAATAAGGAGTCTTCACGTAGATATTTACAAACTGTCTCACAATTCTATGTGATAAATTAAAATTAGTTAGGAAATTCAGATAAAAAATGACTGGTAAAAAAAATTCTTCAACCTTACTAGAATTAAGTCATAAACTGAATACTGAGTACCTTAGTAGTTTGTTCAAGAGAAAACAAATATGATTAATGGTGTTCATACCATTTTAAAAAATAATCAATTGATATGAAAAACAGACATTCTCGGCACTGAAATTTGAAAGAAATTGTCTTCATGGATTCTTATTAAAAGGTCACTGCATGCAGCAGAGAACGCACCCTTAACAATATCATCCAGGAAGTGCAAGTATCATGGGGCTATTCTTAATAATGGCACTCAGTTAACTAATAGCAATGCTTTGGAATATAGTTTAACAAAAGCAAAGCAATGTGGCCTAAATTCACTGCTTTCTATTGTCTGCATGAACCCCAAAATAAAGGTGTCTGTGAGTTTGAATTTATACTATCTGCAAAGTACCTTACTGTAGTTATTTTTCTTGGCCAATTAAGTATAGACCATATGCCCTGATAATCATTCATCCTGGAATTAGGGTTGACATCATTTTAGAAAATACGAAAAGACTAACTAGACATTTGCTTAAATAGAAAGCCACTAAACTTCTTGAGAATGTGCCAAGGGACAAAGGGGTGGCTGCTTACAAGACCAAAACTTTACTCAAATAATTAACAATTTTGGATTTAATCCAGAGAGAGAGAGAGAGAGAATTTGTAATAAAAAACCCCAATTTTCTACGGCAAAGGATAATCTCAAAATCATTTTAGACAGGAAATGTTTTAAAGAAACATCACCTTACACAAAGAGTTGCATCATTTATTGGTTTTGCAGTCTTATCTTTTCTGGCAAAGTTTTCTTGAAGAAAACAAGTTAGTCTTACTGACACAAAATATCTCAGTTTCCATTATGTTTCTCAGCTCTGTGTTCTGTGCTGGTTTCAGCTTAACATAGATTTCTCCATTTTGACAAGATGACAGATTCCCCAAGTGACATTCCCCAAGTAACAAGATGACCATCAGACATCCCAGAAATATAGTCTACCAATTGAGCAACCCCAAGTAAAAGAGAGTGCATCTTCCTTAACCATAATAGCAAAAGTCATGAGCTTATTTCTAATTGGTCCAGTTTAAGTCAAATTCCCATCATGAGCCAACCACAGTGGCCAGATGAATATAGCATACCATTAGCCATTCTGGATCATGTGGAAGAATAAAGTGCAGGAAAGGTAATTTTATCTAAATTTTATGTATCAGAGGCAAGCTATGGTCCACAAGTAGACTACCAGCTTTTGCAAATAGAATCATATTAAAAAATACTGCCATGTATATATTTGTCTGTGAATCGTCTGTGGTTGCTTTCAGGCTACAATAGCAAAGTTGAATAGTTGCAACCAAACCCATGGTCTGAAAAGCCTCAACTATTTAATCTCTGATCCTTTAAGAAAAAATTCCTAACCACTTACATAAAGCAAAAATGGGAATGGGTGGTTGTCAAAAGAAAAACAAGGGATTTCTTTTTTTAAATGAGTAAAATAAATGCTGTACCGACAAAATCAATATGAAATGGTTACAAAAGATAACTAAATTAAATAAACTAAATTAGTAGAGCTGACTTTGGAGGCTATCTTAAAAAAGTAGTACTTGATTTTCAAAATTACATTCTACAGTCACTTTAACTGACAGTATAGGCATTCTATATGCACAAAGAAAGAGGCTCAGCTTTCTGTTCTCAAGAGAAGGGATAGAGAAAATGAAACACTTGAATCCTCAAATAATATCAAGGCACTGACATACAAGTTAAAAAAAAAAAAAGAAAAGAAACTTAGCTAATAATGACTAAGGCCAGTGATGATAGCTTAGACACATGGCAGACATTGTACTAGGTATTTATCATATATTTTCTCATTTAACCCCCACCATCAACTTTATGCCACCATCAACTTTATGAGGTAGATATTATTATAACCATTTTATAGAATAAGCTAAAATAGGACAAAGAATTTTCCTAAGTCATAAAAGTTAGTGGTAGAAGTAGTATCTGAATCCATATTTTTTCTTACTCTATTATACTGTTTTCCTTGTAAAAAATAATAATTCGTGGTGAGGCTAACAGAGCATGATTCAATCTAGAGTTGATTGTTCTAGCACTGTGCTCAGTTGTATCCCCATGGCAGTTGTCAAAAATTCAAAAGAATCTTGGGGCTGTCAAATATTATACAAAAGTCTCTTTAACAGATGTCATCCTTAAGAACAAATTCTCATTTTATATGATATACCAGAAGCCTAAAGGATTTGGGGGTTTACATGAATCATTTGTGTCACAACATAGTGGTAACCTAAACCAGTGGATAGAGATCTTCATTGAGGGACTAGATAACTGGATTCTATTCCTGGCTTTCTCAGGTATCTGCTGCATAAATGTGAAAGCCAACAAACTATTGTTTTTGACATGTAGATGAAACTTCACATGCTTCTGAAGAATGCTGTGAGCATTAACATAGGAAAGAAACCTAGGTTGTCATGCAAGGCATTATGTGTTTCAATGTATCACTGTATAATTTTAGAAAGAAAAACTAGGGAGAGTTGTGGAAAAGGGAACAGTTGTTTTAAAGCTAAAGAAAAATTTTCAAATGCATAATTATTTTAGTGATTTTTTTAAAGAAAAACATTTTTATTATGGAAAATTTCAAACATAAACAAAAGCAGAGAATAATTATTTATACCATGTACTTAGTCCCAGTTTAAGTAACTAGCAATATGTGTCCAATCTTGTTTTATCTAAATCTCAACAATACTGTGCCCAGAGTGGGTTATTCTAACAAACCTCAGACATCATATCATTTCATTCATAAATTCTTCAAAAACATATCTCCAAAAGATAAGAAATCTGTTAAAAAGCACACAGAGTCACAGTAGCATTCTCATAATTGGAAAAATTAATAAATTTTTAATGTCACTATTCATGTATTGGTCAAACATCTCTGATTATGTCATGTACATTATTTCATATTTATGTGTATATACATATATGTATGTATGTATACATACATATATATATATATCAATGATTTGTCCTAGAAAATGTTCCATATTCAGGATTTTTGCCACATGCATCCCCATGATGTTATTTTATGTGCTCCTTTTTGCCTTGCATTTCCTGTAGACTGGTGGTGGATCTAGAAGCTTGGTCACATTTAGGTTTCATTATTTTTTGACAATAATACAACATAAAAATTATGTGTTTTGTCTCCCTAATGTATCAGGTTAGGATGCACATATTATCTCATTGTCTCTTTTTTATGCTAAAAAGATTGATTAATATGTTCAGTTGTTGTCCACCTGACTTCTCCATTGGAAAGTGTGGGATTCCTTTTAAGGATGTATATAAACTTTCAAAGTACAAGTAGGCAAAGTTTCAAACAGGACCAATACCTTTTTGGAAAAGGCTGTGTCCCTGCTACTGCTATGCTGTTTAGCAGTCTATTGACACAGGATTTGGTTGAGAGGATTCAAAAATGAGAGGAGAAAAAATTCTGAGTTTCCCAGTGTGACTAGGGAGGACAACTTCTCTGAAATGCTCTCTTAGTATTGTAAAGAAATTAAAGGCCAATCCAGTACCTCTTCCATTAGCAGTTCCTCTTCCCAATCTTCTCACCAAGGGAAAGTTGCTAATTCTGCCTATTTATTAGACTATCACTCTGCCAGACCCATAGGTTTCTTTCTTCTAGAATAACAAACCATTTCCAACAATTAGTCTTTCTTGAAAAAGTATTGAAGGAGTCATTTACATTACTGGCCCCAATTGCTCTCTATGTCAATTTGTCTGTTGAAACACATTTCTAGAACATTTAATATGTATAGGCATTGTGCTAAACTCTGACAACACAGACACAATCCTACTCCCATGAAGTGTTTTAGAGAAGATACACATTAAATAATGAGTTAGGTAAAGAAACAAAATGTGCAAAGTGTTGTTAAGGAAGTAAAGGTCCTATGATAATATACAACACGGGCCTCTAATAAAATTTTGGGAGCCAGGGAAGGTTTTTTTAGGATAACTAGTTCCAATGGGAGAACAGAACTGTGGATTTGGGGCTATTAAATAATTTCCAGTTTCAAACAAGTCTCAAAGTTCTTGAGCACTTTCTCTGTTAAGAGTAAGTATCATCTCAGGCCGGGCACAGTGGCTCATGCCTGTAATCTCAGCACTTTGGGAGGCCGAGGCAGGCAGATGACCTGAGAGGTTGGGAGTTGGAGACCAGCCTGACCAACATGGAGAAACCCCGTCTCTACTAAAAATACAAAATGAGCTGGGTGTGGTAGCACACGCCTGTAATCCCTGCTATTCGAGGAGGCTGAGGCAGGAGAACCACTTGAACCCATGAGGCGGAGGTTGTAGTGAGCCAAGATCAAGCCATTGCACTCCAGCCTGGGCAACAGGAGTGAAACTCTGTCTCAAAAAAAAAAAAGAGTATCATCTCACATGGCCTTAATATTGAGGGCCAGAAGAATTCCTATTAACACATAAGAAAGCAAGTAAACTCCTTAGTTATTATTGCAAATGAATCTAACAAACAAGGCCAATGTCAGGGCAGCAGTCTGTTATGAACTTCAACATGACATTCTGATCTGTCTGATAGTTTCTTCACAAAAAGATCAACCTCGTTTTTAACAATCTTTCATAAGCAACTCTCACAGTGCTTATGTACTAATGTGCTTACATGAGGTTTCTTTTTATAGGTATCAAAAATTAGGAGATAAATGTGGACATAGATTCAATGCTGAAAGATTTTCTATAAAATCTTTTGAAAAATCTATAAAGATATAATAGAAAGTATAGACTAGATATCAATAAATGTGGCAGCATCTTGAGTTGTTACACAGTTAGGCTTTCCATTGGTGAAACAGTGTAATGGTTAAGAGCAAGTGGGAAGACCTGAGTTCAAATTTCAGCTCTCCTATTTACAAGCCCTATAACCTCAAGGCAGTCATATAATATCTCTATGCCCCACTTTTATCTTGTGACAAGGCATAATAATAACCTCTCTAAAGAGATGAAGTGATGCTTAAATGAGATGACACATCCAAAGAACTCAATATCATACCAGGCACGTGGCATAAAGTTACTAAATGTTGGATATCATTAATAAATGCAAACCAATGGATCACTGAAACCCTCAAAGCTGGATCCAGTGGCGAGTGAAAGTGAGTGTAGACCTAATACTCTAATACTCAAAAACATTTTTATGAGTTCATTGACTAATCTTAACTCTAAGATGATGTTGGGCAGGTTACTTAACCTCTTTGAAACTAATTTTCTCATCTATATAACACATATATTAAAATCTATTTTATAAAATAGATACATAGATCAAATAGTCCAGAAATAGTCCCACTTATATATACTTAATTTATTTTTGACAAAAGAGCAGAGGTATTTTAATTGACAAGGAGAGTCTTCTGAAGAAATAGTACTGAAACAATTGAATATTCACATATAAGGCCGAATATAAACTCATATCTCCTGCTATACAAATAAACTCAAAATGTACCATATGTTAAAATATAAAATATAAAAATATAGAATATCTAGAAAGATACAATAGAAGACAATCATTGTAATCATGAGTTAGGCAAAGATTTCTTACATATGACACCAAAAGTGCAATTAAGAAAATGTTGCTATATTGGACTTCATTAAAAAAAAAAAAAGAACTTCTCCTATACAAAAGATACTGTCCATAGAGGAAACAGAAAAGCCATAGACTGGGAGAAAATACTTGCAAATCATATATTTGACAAAATACTGGTAAGCATATAAAGTGCTGGTAAGCAAATAAAGTAACTAAAATGTTCCTACATGCTGTGAGACTGAAAAATGGAATGGCTACTTTGGAAAACAGTTTGGTTGTTTTTTACATGGTTAATACAATATATATGTACCATATAATTCAGTAATTCCACCCTTAAGTATTTGCCCAAGAGAAATAAAAACTGATGCTTATATAAAAATGTAGAAACTATATTCATAACTATCCAAAACTAGATACAACCCCAAAGTTCTCCAAACGGTGGATAAAACACCTGTGATAACTGCATACAATGGGTACTCCTCTGCAACGCAAAGGAATAGACTACTAATTTGTCCACAGAAACATGGACAAATCTTAATGCATTATCATATGTGAAACAATCCAGACTCATAAAGCTACATACGATATGATTCAATTTATGTTCCATTCTGGAAAAGGCAAAATGATAGGGACAGACAGTGGAGGTGGGAAGGTATTGACTATAAAAAGCATAAAGAAATTGTGATTAAAACCATTCTATATTTTGCTTGTGGTGGTGGTGGTTACATGATTGTGTGAGTTTGTCAAAACAGAACTGTGCACGAATGAGAATGAATTTTAATGTATGTATATCATCCTATAATAAAATAATTTCCTAATTCTTAAAAACAGCAATTTTATAGTGGTGAGAATTGTATGGTAGCTGTAATAATAGTAGAAGTATTGGTGTTGGAAAATCCTGTAAAAATTAACAATACATTTTCCCAAAGTGTTTTATTTTATGTAATTAATACAATACTCAGGCCAGAAAACAAAGTGACCTTATAAGAATGTTCAAAAATTAAATGAGAGGGCAGCCAGCCAGTACCTCAATACACTCTATCAGCAGGCATTGAGAAATAGGCACACAATAAATGGCAGCTGTTGTTACTGATTTGCAAGATCTTTTATTATTTTTACCATAAACCACAAGATGGAAAAGACAACTAATACAGACACAGCCCAGTTCCAGGAAGACTTCTGGACTTCAAATTATGGACTAAAACCAACATAAATTTACATAAAAAGGAATGAAATACCTACATATTTTCATAACTCAATGAATCAAATGCATGATAGAAGCAACTTGTTTTTATAGCAGTTAATATGAGAAAGAGCAGGGAGTTTTTGCTGAGAACCAGCTCAGTGTGAGTCAGTGGGATGGCCTTGCTACTTAAAAAAACATAGACTGCATTAATTAAAACATAGTACTCAATTTAAGGTAAAAATTTTACACAGCTCTCCACACTTAGCAGGCCTCATCTGAAAAATGGTGTTCATCTCTATACCAGATTTTACTAGGGACACTGATGAGCTGGATGGGGCATTTGGATAAGTGTAACCAAAGTGAAACCATCATCTCCTTCTTCATGCAAAATCTTGTTCTCCTTGGTTTCTGGAACACCACTCTCTTCATAACCCTCATATTCCTCAGTGATTCCTCTTAGTCTCCTTTGGCTGCTGGTTGGCTTACAAAATCCATCCTCCACTTCTTCAATAGAAGTCAAGTTTTAGCTGGGCACATGGCCACTAAAGCTTCCCTTATAGCTAGCTCTGGACACGTGATGATCAGAAGAGATGTGTGCAACTTACACGCCAATTTCTTAAAAGGAAACTCCATGATCTCAACTCTCTCTCTTTCTCCTTCTTTAGATGAAAAGCCAGTGAAGATCTAAGACAACACAATCTAAGGAATGGTGGAACAACAGAATGGAGAACCTGGATCCATGAATGATCACATGGAGCAGAGCTGCTTATCCACCTTGAAATATGTGGCATTCACTTAGTGTTCAAGAAGTCAGTGGCAAAACACACACACACTCACATACACACACACGTAAACACACAGATCTTGAAGTTTGGAAGCTGATAACCCTTGTCATGCTATGGTAAAATATTCTGTAAAATGGACATGAGCTAACTTGGAAAGGACATAACTTTTCCACAGAATCTATAGTATGTGGACAAGCCATTGGAAAGAGCCAGAACGTGTGCGTTGACAGTTCCTTGTTAAGCTGTAACACAGAGAGGGATTGACAATTGACCAGTTTGCCAGCAGCTCTTTAATAGAAGATCCCCCTATTCCTGCAGCCTATAATCTATATTAACTAGAAGCTATTAACTTATTGCCCTGTGGAGCTGGAAAAGCCAACTACTTCTACTCACCAAAGATCAGAAAATAAGACTTCAGGCTTAAAAAGAAAAGACTTCCTTTTCAACTCATTAAGTCGTCTAGACCAGAAAATGTGATCTGGCTCCGTGGCAGGCATAAGATTAAATGTGTTGCCTCTTCTCTCAAACCTATTATTTCAAGTGAGGTCAAATTACCAATGCTGTAATTTTACCCACAAACTTGATACCAACTCTGATCATGCCATGCTCTCTCCAAGCTTGATCCTTGTTCAAGTTACCATCATCTCTTTCCAAGAATATTAAAAGAGCTTTAAAACTGAATTTCCTGAATCCACACTTGCCATTCAGTGTGGATGGCACCTCAGCCACAGTGACATTTTACATAAAGTAAAATGTAATCACAGTTTATCTGTTTAAAAGAAAATCACAGCTCTTAAAATGAGTGTAGTAGAAAAAATTGTTAAAACCTTAAACAGTTTATGAGGTCCTACAAGGTCTAGCCCCCAACCACCACCTCTCTAGCATACTTTTAAATAAACTTAGTTTGTTCAGTTTGATATTTACAGAAAAATTGCAAAAACAGTACATAGCTTCCATGTACTTCACATCCAGTTTCCCCTATTTTTAATATATTACATTGGTATGGTGTATTTGTTATAATTAATAAACTAATATTGATATAATATTATCTAAAGTTTATATTGTGATTTCCTTATTTTTTTTCCTAGTGTCCTCTTACTATTCCAGGATCCCATTCAGCAAACCATATATTTGGTCATCTCTCTTAAGCTCCTCTTGACTGTGACAGGTGCTCAGAAGTTCCTTGTTTTTCATGATCTTGACAGTTTTGAGAAGTACGAGTCGGGTCTTTTGTAAATCATCTTTCAATTTGAATTTGCCTGATATTTTTTGCATGATTAGTCTGGGGTTGTGGATATTTGTAAAGACTACAGTGGGAATATGTCATTTTCTTCATATATTAGCAATATCACTGATCACTGTTGATGTTGACCTTGTTCATCTGATCCCAGTGTTATTCTGTTCCATTCTTCATCTCTCAGAATTCTGTCGTATACATTTCTCACACTCACCACAATCTCTTCATAACGTATTGTTCCTTCTTTCTGGAGCACTCACTTCTCCAGCCTCCGCTTTCACATAACTTGCACCAAATCACCCCACTGACCTCTGTTCCTGCCTCTTTCTCAGCAAATACTTCTCAGAAGCCCCTAGTGCACGTCAGGTTTATATTGTTTGTCTGGTTGGTTGCTTTTTTGTCTTACACTTTTGTAGAACTATGGAATCATGCTCAGTGTGGTTATTTGTTTGCCATGGTTCAATCATTCATGTGATTACTTAACTCTGTTGCTGCCTCTAAACTATAAACACCATGTGAGCAAGGACTGTAGGCAATGTTATTGAAGCAGTAACATGAACAGAAAAAGAGCTTATGTTGTTCATGCTGAAGATTTTTGAGATTGGTATTGGATTGAATCTTGTCTCTTGACCCCAGTGACATTAGCAATAGCTAGTGTCTGTAGCAGTGGGTGCCCTTGGAATTACGTCACCTGGAGCCACATCTTTTCAGAATCTTGCCTGCTGTACATGCTTTACCTCTCATGTCACACATATACCTGGTGACTCTTGACTTCCGCCCTGTGGTTCCTAGCCTCCAGATATAGAACCCTGCCATTCATAAATATATGTACAACCTCAAAATGCAGAAGAATTGGTACCTATGAAGAGCTATTTGCTTATTTTTACAAAAGAAAACACTGAAAAGATAAAACAGAAATTGACCTAAATTGTTATCTACGTGAAGTTGAGAGAAATATAGTGAGAGATATAAAAATGAAGTGAGAATTTCTATGCATACTGTCATATATATGTAGACTTTAGGACCATGCAAATCTTTTTATACAATCAAAACATATATTTAGGTAAAGAGGCAAACCCCAAAATTGAAAACGAATCTAACTGTTCATGTACTCAAATCAGTAATCTAACCATGCAAAAAAAAAAAAATATTTCAAGTGACTTTTGAGCTTTTAAGCACAATACTCTGGCTATACCTCCTAAGCGGGATGTAGTCTGAAGAGAAAAATAGCAACTGGCAGAGAAATCTTGAACTACATTTAGATACAATATTGGTGTTTTAATTTAGAAACTGTTTTATGCATATCATAGAAAAATGCAATTAAACAAATTAATGCTATTAGATACTTTCAGACATTCAGCATAAAGATTATATATATTTTTATATATATATCTCCTAAAATTAAGAAAATCCGATATTAAATTTGAAATGTAACTATTCATGGAAATTCAACACACACACACACATACACACACACACACACACACATAGACACACACATACCCCTACCTATTCTGTTGAAAAGTTACAGAAAGCCCAGCACAGTGGCTCACACCTGTAATCCCAGCTCTTTGGGAGGGTGGGTAGATCAGGACTTCAACACCAGCCTGGCCAACATGGCAAAACTTCGTTTCTACTGAAAATATAAAAATTAGCCAGACCTGGTGGCATGCACCTGTAATTTCGGCTACTCAAGAGACTGAAGCGGGAGAATCACTTGAACCCAGGAGGCAGAGGTTGCAGTGAGCCAAGATCATGCCACTGCACACTCCAGCGTGAGTGATAGAGCAAGACTCTCTCAAAAAAATAAGAAAAAAAACCAACAATAACAAAAAGAAAAGTTATACAAGTAATGACAGTCTTGTAGCAATGAGCATGCTAGCCCAGATCTTAATGCTGTGCTTCTTGAGACAATGGCTGACTTTAGACCCAGGACAAGAAAGCACAAGGTGAGCTGAAGGTATTTTATTATGTTAGAAAGCAAAGCAAGGCTCAAAAACTAATAAAATATTGATTGGATATGGTTTGATATTTGGGGATAGTTAGAGAAACTTGAACATAGGCTGGATATTATCATTAATTTGCTGATGATATTATGATTATGTAGGATAATGGTTTATTTTAAGGAAATATATGCTGAAAATATTCATTCAGGGATGAAATGTTGTGATACATGTGACTTACTTCCAAATGGTTCAGAAAAAAAAAAACTCTCTCTCTCTCTATATATATATACACACACACATATGTATACACATACATATGAATACAGACCAAGCAATATAGCAAAATGTTTATAATGACTGAATGTGAATTGAAGGTATTCATGTGATCATTGTATTAGTCTTTCAACTTTTCAGTATGTTTGACATTTCTATATTTGAGAGTTGAAAAAAATTATGTCAATGCATATCAAATAGTGCAAATAACAGGAAATCAAGCTTATGTTTCCCCTAAGGTCCATTTTAGTCCTTTGATTCTAGAATCACAGAAAAGGAGAGTGATAATAGTGGTTACAGATAATAAAAGAAAAATTGAGGGATTAAAAAACAGCTTTCTATAAGCCAATATCATAACAGCTTGCTCATTAGATTAGTGTGATTACTTCTTTATTAGGCTTTATTTGAGCTGTCATCTGGTATCAATTAGGTCAGTTATAGTCTGTCAGGTCTACCGGAGGGAAATGGAGCAAGGTCCATCACGGTGTGAGGATGGCATAATTAAAGCAATGGAAATAATGGCTACTCTTCATTTAACCCTCATCCAATCAACCAAGCTCATACCGGCCTTCCACCCATGTTGAATGCTAAAGATGTGGAAGGAGAGGAAAAACAGTTCCAAAACACATTTTAAAATCTTATTTCAATTTAAAGTCAAATCAAATCAGTAGTAATATGACACATTATAAAGAAAATATATTGAAATATTATTGTAGGGACTTAAAAAAGTAAAAGGCCATAACCCATTTATAAATATGTTTAATATTTAATTCTATACTTTTATGTGTATATATGTTATATATCATGTATTATATATGTATATACTGTGAATATTTCTCAATAAAAAAGGGGTAATAAAAGTCAACTTCTGGCTGGGTGCAGTGGTTCACACTTGTAATCCCAGCACTTTGGGAGGCTGAGGTGAGCGGACCATGATGTCAGGAGTTTGAGACCAGCCAGGCCAACATAGCGAAACCCTGTCTTTACTGAAAATACTACAAAAAAAAAAAATTAGCCAGGTGTGGTGGTGGGTGCCTGTAGTCCCAGGTACTTGGGAGTCTGCAAGAGCATCACTTGAACCCCAGAGGTGAAGCTGTAGTAAACTGAGATTGCACCATTCCACTCCAGCCTGGGCAACAAGGGTGAAACTCCATCTCAAAAAAAAAAAAAAAAAAAAAGATGAACTTCTCTGAATATTTTGCTAAAGTACAAAAATTTTGCATGATAGTACAGAATTAAAAGAAGAGCAATTTAAATAGATATGAATTGAATTGCACATACACATCTTTTGATCCTTAATCTAAGCAAAATCCTGAGACCAAAATTGTGGCTATGTTGAAAATCTTTCCAAAATAATTTTAAATAAGGTTGATTTTATTCAACTACAGTTCAGTTGTAAAGGTAACAGAAGAAGCTATAGACTATGTTGTCTAAGTTGTTATTCCAACCAAAAATAAAAAACTAATAAGAACTTACTTTTTACTTCTTTCCCAAATAAAGTACAAAAATGGCGAATATGAAGGTGGGAGCACATTACATAAATGTTTGAGTTTACTGGTAATTTTGATTACAAATTAATGGATGTCTATCTGAGTGATAGTACATGACATTGATCTGTACTCTCTAACCCTAGTGCTCCCATGAAAGTAACTATTTGACCTATCTTTGACAACTCAATCTTTCTGGGCCTCAGTTATGTCATTTATGAAATGAGGAGAGCATATATTATCAGATAATACCTAAGTTACTACCCAGCTGTAAATTCTGCATCTTTTATGATTTAGTTACCTCCCTCTAAAGTCATTTACCTTAACAGAAAGGAATTAGGCAAGCATCAAAAAAGGAAAAGTAGTATCACATACTTCTACACACCCATTATTTCTTCCTTCCTTTCTCTTCCTTCCCTCCCTTCCTTTCTTCTTCTTCTCTCTTTTAAGATTCAGAGATTATTTCTTGTTTAACTGATAAAATGACCTACAATGTAAGATACTACAGTAATTATAATATCCTGTCAAATGTTCTACATCGTCACAAAATTTTCAGGTCTTACTTCCCATATGAATTTTCTAAATCTTTTATTATCAACTGATATCAGCTAATGTCACAGTCGCACCATAGCATCTTAATTAGTTTAGCTCAAGTCTAATTGTGCTCTGATAAAGCTATTCACTATAACAGTTCATGTGCTTGTATTTTTCCTTTGATCTTCCCGAAATTCTGATAAAATATGCTTGAATCTTTAAACTTAAAGTAGCTATTAGTGTCACACACAAGATTAAAGATTGCATCTACTTCTGCTTCAAACCTTAATTTTTTGTTCATACAATCCTTTTTCTGTTTACTCTGCCAAATAATAGTACTAGAAGGAAGTTTTAACGCCAAGCTTCTGGGGGAAGATGAGATAGTCACCAATATTACCACCTAAAATCATGGCAAAGGTATCTGCTATCCCAGTCTCTGGCAGCTCTTTCACAGCTTTTCATCTAGAGTTTGATAGGTAGTAGCTTTCCATTGCCTTCCAAATGAGACTAGGAGGCCAGTTCACCAGGGCTCCCTGCAGTTCTAACAGAACACAGGCAAGTTGATCTGCATTCCAAAGCCTGCCATTGGGGCTATCTGAAAATGCTGCCTCACTAATAGAAGCACAATATGCAAGATGCCATTGCATCTCTGTGATTTACAATATGTCTAATGAGCAAACCCAATGAAGAGGTTTGTTGTCTACCATAAAACCAGATGGATGTAAGCAGTGATTAGAAGCAATTAACTCTGTTCAGCACTAAATAACTTTCCATCATTAATGTACATTTTTCCACCTCATTAGAAGTACAGAGGAGAGCATGAGGTAAGGTGCACTCAATTTGAATTTCAGATATGCATATGTTTGGAGAAAAAAACATAAATTGTGAGGAAAACAGAATACATGTTAACAGAGGCCTTGTATTGAAGCCATTTTTATTCCATCAATACTGGCTTGGGCATGTATTCAATTTTACCAGCCACATCCACCAGCCTTTAGTTGAATAGGAAGCTCATGAAGTCAAGTTCTGGTAAGAAACATAAAAGGTGATCAATAAACTAGTGACTATGAATATAGATTATCCTTTTTATTTGCTGTCAATATAATAATTTATTCTTTTAAATGATTAGTGATGGCATTTAAAAGAATAAATCTAGAAAATACCATATTGATTATTTAAGATACTTTTTGGGAATTTCGGTCTAAGGCATCCAAAAAAGCCACTCAATCCTCCTCTACAAATATCAAGTGTATACAACACCACTTCAGTCATTTGATGAATTTATTATATGAGAGAATTTTGCTAATTGATAACATTAATTAAAAAATAAACTTTGACTCCCCCCACCAAAAAGAAATCTTTCAAAATTTATTGACTTTTAAAAATAATGTAAGAGATGTTCTAGGTCACACGGTTATAATATTAAATGAGTAAAGGAGACACCCTATGATCTCAAGCATACAAAAGCAAGCTCAGGAAAAATGTTGGAAATAAATTATAATAGTATTAATGAATATTCTAGATAATGGGGCTCTGGATGGTTTTATTTTCTTCACTATTACTCCTATTTCTCAACTTTTCTATAGTATACAATTATTTGTTCACTTATCTCCTTGCTCCCCAAAGGACTAGATACAGTTTAAAAAGTAAAATAATTGAGATAAAGAGTAAACATCATTGAGATATTTTTAAAATAAAAATTATTATTTGTGTTTATAAATGACTGTAAAAAGTAATAGAACAGAGTGCTTAAAAGCATACAATACATGTGTATTTATTTTCCTCTGATGATTATGAATGAGTAATAGTTATTGTTTATCAAAGTCAATTATAGTCAATAATACACTTCTAAAACGCATTTACAAAATAATACTTGGAGCTAATGTATATAACTTATTCTTTGCCAGGTATTTTTTTAATTTGTACATATTCATTCATTTAATCCTCACTCAATAATTCTATGAGGTAAGAACTACTATTGTCCTCCTTTTATAATTCCTGACTACCTGTATTCAAGTCCCAACTCTTACACTCACTAGCTGCATGAGCATTTTAAACTTGCCTAAATCCAGTAAGATAGAACACCCACATAGACAATAGGTTACACGTAGCAGGCAGAAAGGGACGATTGTGAGTCAGTATTTGAAGGCTCAGGAAAGCTGCCTGGGGTGGATAGAGTCTTACTTGTTCATGCCCCACTTGTACCACAGCTGAGGAACCCCAGAAAGCAGCCCAACCTGGGTTTTACACTCCAGCGTAACAGGACTTGCTGGGATAAAGCATTCAGGAACATCCTCTTTTTAGGGAGGACTGGAATAGGGCCTTGGCTGTTCTGGCCAGTCTACCTTTTTCTCAGGATGTTGCATTCCCAGCATATTTTAAGTTATTCTTGAGAACTTCAAGTAAGGAAAGGGAGGGAACTGGGATAGCCCAAGGCTATGCAGTGAACTGCCCTGCAAACATGAACAAGTCACTCAATGTCTCTGTGCCTCAGTTTCTAGATCTGTAAAATGAGAAATGTTAATCCTTGTTTAGTAGGATTATTGACTAAGGAATAAATTAGTAAATGTGTAAAATTAGTGAGAAGAATAGTTGGCAAAGAGCGGGTACTATACATATTAGCTTTTAGTATCACTTAAAAATATTTTTAGAAGAAAATTATCGCTGACTTTGATGAACAATATGAGAAATTCATGATCAGCAAAAGGAAATAAATACAATGTCTTAATGTTGGTGCTTCTCTAAGAGAATATGAGACTGTGAAATTTATAATGAACAGACATTTATTTGGCTCACTGTTCTGGAGAGTAGGAAGTCTAAGATTGAGGGAGTGGCATCTGGCAAGGGCCTTTTTGCTGTGTCATCCCCTTGTGGAAGGCAGAAGGGCAGAGAGAGCGAGAAAGAAAACCGGACTGAACTTGACCTTTTATAATAAACCCACTCCCACAATAATGGCATTAATCCAGTCATGAGGGGACACCACTTATGGCCTAATCACCTCATTAGGCCCCACCTCCCAACACTGTTGCATTGGGGAATCAGTTTCTAATACATCCTTTTTTTTTTTTGGTTTGTTCATTCAAACAACAGCATACGTATATATCAGATACCTGTGAAAGATCCAACTAAATTCTATCATACTGGTCTCCATTGCATTAATATTTCTGTTACCAAAATCAAAAGTCCTTACTACTTCCTTCCAGTAGTAGAGTAGTATTTCTACTTTATTTGTTCTTGTATCACAATGTGCATTGAAAATCTAGCAGTTCTTCTGCAAGTCATCACCGTAAAAAATACTCCTGATGGTATGTTGGTGAATGTTCAGCAACTGGCTCATAGAGAGGCATTTGGAACATTTGTAAGTTTCTGTGTTTTGGTGGTGTAAATAACTCCACCATGGTTAATTTAAAGCTACCAGTGATTTACCAACCAGAATGCAAAATTTCTGAAAATGTAACAGTCAGCTAGTAAGAAACAGTACTAGCCAGCCCCAAGATATCAGTATTTATTAAGGGCCTATCTTCATGTGCTACAAACGGGTACTCCACAAATAAGTGGAAACATCAACAACTTGTGATTCTAAAATGATGACATCAGTATTTCTGGAAAGGTGAGCAATTTTGTTGTAAGCATACCCAAAACAAAAAGTGGAGAAGTGAAGGACATAAGGGATTCCATGTACTTGACCTTCATCTAGTTTAGAACCAGCTTGAAAAACAAAATACATAGCTGGATTTTGTTTAGAGAGATCAGCAGATAAATGATGTCTTTTCCATATGATATTCTGGCATATAAATTATGAGATAATCAACTAAATTGAAACATACAAATAAATAAGAGTTTATATTTTAATCACATGAAGTTCATTTTATATGTCATATAAAATGTAAAACAAAAGCTTCCTAATCGTACCATAGCATGCATAAATGGGATACTTTATGCTAATAAAATGTCAAATATTAATTTTAGGAAAAGGAATTTTTCCAAATCTCGATTTATAAATAGTTTTGAAATGGCAGTTAGACCACATGGTATCCTCAAACCATGGCTCTGATTATCAGAATCCCTAAAGAAAAAAAAAAAGAAAAGAAATCACTGCACATCGCATCAACTGATCACTTTCACTGTTTACATTTCTGACCTACATGTACTTGCCTGCCTGTACATATTAATATTTCAGCATATAACAAAATAACTGAACCCCCAAAGCTCTTAGTTCATTAATACTGCTATCTGTCCCATGAATACAGTTGTTGCCCTGTGCTTTTGGCAGTTGTTGAAGTTAATTTGTTAGCTTGATAGCCCCATCCAGCACAGTGCTCTTTCATTGTGATAATAATTAACCAGTATAAATTTTTTTATATCCTGGAATCAATGTAAAAGCAAGTGAATGTCTAGTTTACAAGTAGAGTACTATATTTGGTGTTATGAAGAATAAAGAAAATGGTATATAATATGATCGCTGTTCCAAGGAGTTTACAATCTAATTGTGGAGATAATATTAAGTTTTATGGACAAAATGACACTATAAAATTATAATATAGTAGTCCTCCTTTATCTTTGGGGGATATGTTCCAAGACCACTAGTGGATGCCTAAAACTGTGAATAATACTGAACCCTTTATATACTATGCTGTCTTTATATGTATATACCTATGATAAAGTTGAACTTACAAACTAGGCACAGTAACAGATTAACAACTACTAATAATAAAATAGAACAATTATAACAATTATTGAATTATAAGTTATGTGAATATGAATTCTCTCCTTCCTCTCTCAAAATATTTTAATATTTTTGGACCACAGTTGACCATGGGTAACTGAAACACGTAAAGTGAAACTGTGGATAGGAAGAGACTGTTGTGTTCAGGGAAGATTCAGCCTTTTATTAATCTCATCTCTGACAACCCAGGAAGCAAACAAACAAGCAAAAACTTTGCAAGGCTTTGCAAAGGCCATGTACATGACAAGGCCTTTGCAAGAAAGGAAGCCCTGAGCCATCACTTGGCAATTATTTCCTACTTTTATAACATCCCAACAAACTAGGCTACATAATTCAAGCTGACAACTGATTTAAAAGTATCAGAATAGACCTTGGGAGAAATAACGGCCCAGAGAAAAATGAAAAGAAAAACTTCAATAATAGGGGAAATAGTCCTATACATTTTAATGGAGCATTTCAAAGAGCACTTTGTTTGACTAATAAAAATTATTGTTCATAATGCTGACCCTGAATCATCAGGAAAGTGTGAAATTAGAATAATCTGTTTAAAATGGCAAGGAGGCATGTAAAATGTCTTTTGAAAATGTTTCATTCAAAACAGTTAAGTTGTAGTGCTTATGACAGGGGATCTGCTATTCAGAATTTCTTATGCTCCCAGTGTTTAACATAGCAGAGGTTTCACTGTGTATTTTTGTTCTAGAAAATTCCAGGGAGACACCTGGCATTGTCAGAGTCTTTTTTAGCTTATGAGAAGAGCTCTCATGAGTCAGAAAAGTTAACATTTCTTTCTAGACTATCTTCCAAGATGAGATGTTTATAAACTCACAACTTTAGGGAAGTTTACCAAATGGCAATAAGAAGATGGTCAATTCTAGACCCATTAAAATGGATGACATTCTAAGGAATTTACCTTGGTTTATCTGTTTTTCTGCAAAGTGAGCCATTCAGGCATTGCATCTTCTGAAATTTCCTCGCCTCTTTCAGGGAAGCATATTGGGACAGAGCTTGCCAGCTGTCTGCTCCCTTTGCCTTCTGCTGCCATTATCCTGAGGTACCGCCCCACCTTCTGGCCCTCCAGCTTGTGGGGGGTGGGGAATAAGGAGGAGAACAGAACTCTCCCTGCCTCTGACATGCATAACACAATGAAAAGAGCAGAAGGAATGTATATCTATACATATATTTGTCTCTCTCTACATATAGACATACATAGACTGATAGTACGAGTGTGTGCATGTATATGCATGTGAATCCACATGCCCAGTGCCAGAATATCTCTATATGTATATATACACGGTATATATTCCATATGCTCTTTCTTTCTGCAGCACACATATGCAGCTGGGAATAACTACTGTGAAAAAAAATTACATACTCACCAAAGACAAATTATGAAGCAGAAACAAGAATATATGGAATGTAGCTATTATAAATTCTTCTCATCTGCTGCCTGCCTTTATTAGAACATGCTCATGTAGCTTAAGAAAATATCTAGCGTTTTATATTGCATGCATATAAAAACACCTCTTTTCCCTCAGTCTCATGTTTTACACAAGCTCAGCCAGTCACTAAGCTGGTTCTGGACTGCCAACTAATGTAGTCAAAAGGTTTGAAGAAACATAATACTTAATGCTGACTTATGATGGTTGTGTAGATTATTGGGCAAAAAAAGCACAGTATAGTTTGAGTAAATAAAGAGACTAGAGGGTTCCATAACAGACAAATGTGTGTAATGACTACTATGTGCAAGTCACTGCACAAAAGACCTGGGCATCTACTGTGTCATTTAATCCCCATCAGGCCCCTATGCGGTTACCATCACTCTTGCCATTTTACAGATAAAGAAAGTGGGGCTTAGAGAGACTAAATAATCGACCTAAGGGGCAGGGATCTGGCTACAGTATGTCTGCCTCCAGAGCCTGTCTTCTTAAACACCATCTTATGCTGCCGCTCACCCAGGGTATATTAAGACATCTAACATATATAGAAGCATATGCTGTTCTTATAGGAATATAAAAACATGATAGTAGTCTCGGTAGTGGAAGCTAACCCCTCCTTTTAAATTTTGTCATTCCTTTACTATAAATAGTTAAGTTTCAGGATGCACAATTTCACTAGTATATATATATTTGAGAACAAGTCTTGCTCTGTCACCCAGGCTAGGAAACAGTGGCATAATCTCAGCGCACTGCAACATCCCTCTTCCAGGTTCAAGCAATTCTAGTATCTCAGCCTCCTGAGGAGCTGGGATTACAGGTGTGCACCACCATGCCTGGCTAATTTTTGTATTTCTAGTGGAGATGGGATTTTGCCATGATTGCCAGGCTTGTCTCCAATTCCTGGCCTGAAGCCATCTGCCCACCTCCATCTCCAAAAGTGTTGGGATTATACATGTGAGCTACCACACCTGGCCCTAACCACAGCGTAATCTAAACTGGATTATTAAGTGTTCAGTTACAATGGATTTGATGTAATTTTAACTCAAATTTTAAAATAACTACAAGTGTGCAAATTAAGTAAGCATTAAAAATGTAAAAAAATTCACTTTTTTCCTACTTATATAGTACATGTTACTGTAATTTATCAGAACAATAATGGCTTATTGACTCAAAGCGACAAAAAGAAGCTGAATCCTTTCCCAGCATTTATGATGGTCCCTCTGGGGAGTTGGGTGTTTAGTGGATGTATTAACTATTCTAGGCCACCACAATATACTGAATAGCCTTTAGTCTCGAAAATGCAGGTGATTAAGCATTCATAGGCCAAGTGACAAATGGCAGCAATCCCAAACCATTTCTCAATGAAGACTTCTTGTTTAGGAATTTATAAGGAAGTAATCACTTAGTAAGATCTATCACCCACTTCAAATGCTTCAATTATTCATCTCACTAACACATTGAGCTCAATTTTCCTCAGTGTCTAAATTGCTTTCTGATATTAATTTAAGGACTTGAGGAGTGATCCTAACTCATTTAGGCCACTTGGTGCTGTTAAGACTTGTGAAATGTATTTCAGGAAAAGGTGCAATTCAGCCAATATTTTCAAAAATTGTTCAGTCCACAAACTTCTCACCAGCCTGTCCATTTACAAATTTCAAGCAGTTAAGACAATAAGTTTAGTACATAATCCCTGTAATTATATAAAATACATTATTATTAGAAAAAAATTATGCAAGCCTGAAAACTGTGTTCCAGAAGCAAAGGACAGTTTTGTTTGTTTGCTTTTAGCAGTTACATAATTTTCTGAGATCACTTTCAATCTACTAATCTCCAGATTTGGGGAAAATTTATTTTATTTTGTTTATTTTTATTTTCTTGAACAAAATCCAAATTATTAGTTTTAGCTGAGATTCCTTTGTTTTTTTAAAGCTCATAATCTAAATTTCTATAAAGAGATATTATCCTATTTAGCCAAAATATTAGTAATGAAATATGTATAACCTTGTACAAATGTATTACTTTAAGTATAAAATATTAAGTTATAAGCAACGATTATAAGTTTAGCAACAAAACTGAGTTTGGAAAAAATCTAGAACTACTTTGTAGAATTTAGCTTAGAGGCTTTTCTTTCATACGTGGGGTAAAAGCCCACCCTTTGTCCAATAGAAATAAAAAGCATGCATATCTATTTCAGTCAGAAATACAAAATGTCTCATAGCTCTGAAGACTACAAGTCTAAGATCACCATGCCACAGGATTGGTTTCTTAGGAAGCCTCCCTTCCTGGCCTGAAGATGCTGACTTCTTGCTGTGTGCTTGCATGGGGACTCTTGTGTGCATGTATAGAGAGAAATCTCAGTGTTTCTTCCTCTTCTTCCGAAGGACAAAATCCTAGGTCATTAGAACTCCGCCCATTTTTTTTTTTTTACCTTAACCTTAATTATCTCCTTAAAGGCCCTATCACCAAACACAGTCATATTAAAGATCAGACCTTCTGAAATGGATTTAAAAACACACTGCAAATATCTGCTGCCCACTTTCACCACTTCTATTTAACACAGTACTAGAGGTTCTAGCCAGGGTAACCAGGCAAGAGCAAGGAATAAAGGGCATCCAAATTAGGAGTGAGAAAGTCAAACTACCTCTATTTGGTGATGATACAATCTGATACCTCAAAAACCCTAAAGATTTCTCCAAAAGCCTCCCAGACTTGATAAATGAATTCAGTAAAGACTCAGGTTACAAAATCAATGTATATAAAACGATAGCACTACTATACACCAATAATGACCAAGCTGAGAATCAAATTAAGAACTTAATTCCATTTATAATAGCTACAAAAAACAAAATATCTGGGAATACAGTTTACCAAGGAGTGGAATATCTTAAGGTGAACTACAAAACACTGATGAAGGAAATCACAAATGACACAAACAAATGGAAAAATATCTCATGCTCATGGATTAGAAGAATCAATATTGGAAAATGACCATACTGCCTAGACCAATCTACAGATTCAATGCAATTCCTATCAAAATACCAATGTCATTTTTCACAGAATTTAGAAAAAACATGCTAAAATCCATGTGGAAACAAAAGAGAACCTAAACAGCCAAAGAAATCCTAAGCAAAAGGAACAAATCTAGAGTCATCACATTACTCTACTTCAAATTATACTATAAGGCTATAGTAACAAAAATAGTGTGGTACTGTTATAAAAGCAGACACATAGACCAATGCAACAGAATAGAGAACCCAGAAATAAAACCAAATACCTCCAACCAATTTATCTTCAATAAAGCAGACAAAAATATATAGTGGGATAAGGACACCCTATTCAATAAATGGTGCTGGAAAAGTTGATAGCCACATGCAGAAAAATGAAACTGGATTCCTATCTCTCAACTTATACAAAAAGTAATTCAATATGAATTAAAGATCTAATTGTAGGACCTAAAATTGAAGCCATAAAATTTCTAGAAGAAATCCTAGGAAAAACTCTTTTGGACATTGGCCTAGGCAAAGAATTTATAACTAAGACCTCAATAGCAAATACAACAAAAACAAAGATAAATAAATGGGACTTAATTAAACTAAAGAGCTTCTGCACAGCAAAAGAAATAATCAACAGAGTAAATATACAACTTACAGACTGGGACAAAATATTCACAAACTTTACGTCTGACAAAGAACTAATATCCAGAATCTACAAGGAACTGAAACAAACCAGAAATTTTAAAAACCAAGTAATACCATTAAAAATGGGCAAGGGATATCAACAGACCTTTCTCAAAAGAAGTTATACAAATGGCCAGTGAACATAGGAAAAAAGGCTCAACATCATGAATCATCCAGGAGGGAGGGAGGAAGGAAAGGAGGGAGGGAAGGAGAATGGAAAAAAGGAAGGAAGGAAAAAAGAAGGAAAGAAGTTTAGACATTCAACATCTGAATTTTGGGGGCATATGTCCATAATATTAGGTATAGAATAATACTTCATATACTGTGTTGTAACCTGATTTTTCTCTAACAGTTATATTGTATATATCCTGTCCTGACAAGAGATATTATATATAGTTTTATTGTTATTCTGATAATATGCGATATACCATAATTTATTAAAATAAAACCTTCATTGCTGAGTGTTGAGTACATGTGAATTTTCCTTAGTGTAAACAACATCATCATGAGGTTTTCTGCAGCTGCCAAATATTAGTCTGTATCTTGGATTATTTCTTGATACCATATTTCTAGTAGAAGAATTGCCAAGTCAAAAGTAAGCAAACTATTAAGACTTTTTATATACATTGTCAAAATACCTTTCAGAAAAGTTATATCAATTTACATAGTGGCAGTGCTTGAGACTGCAAGTTTCCTGAATCCTCACAAAAAATGAATATTTTAATTTATACCCATTTAATATGTAAACATTTTCCATTTGATGGTCCAATTTGCACTTTCTACTATTTATAATGATAACAGAGTTTTCTAATATTTTTAGTCGTTTGTATTTTCTCTTTTGAGGATTACCTGTTCATATCCCTTGTCTCTTCTTCTATTGAAATGTTCATCTTTTTGTCATTGAAATATGTGAGAACTATTAACTCTTTGGGTGTCATATCTATTTCAAATATTTTTTCAGTTTACCTGCTTTTTTTGTATAATGTTTTCTGATATTTTAAATATTTTTGAACAACTTGTCTACTGAACTTTTCCATTATAATGTCTGCCCCAGGGGTTATCTGTAGAAGAAGAGGTTGCATAGTGTTCTCTTAAAAAAAAATCATAGAAAAACTTTTGCTAGGGTCTTAAAGAAACAGTGTGCTTCTACAGAACAACAGTGTGTTTTTTTCTTACAGACACTGTGCTACTTATAATTGATTTTGTTTCTTTTTTCCTCTGACTACAAGTAATAATAGAAACAAATTTATAATCCACCTCTAACAACTACATATGTCATGTAGTGTGGGCTCTTCTATAGGATAATACAAAGGATGACTTTCTTTCATTATTTCCACTCATCAAAGTCACCTCAACTATTGATAATTCTTTCCTAATGTGCGTGCATGTGTGCATGCAGGTGCATGTACATGTTGCAAGATGCTTCAAATGCTTAGAATACATTCATTTTTCTACTCTTAATGGAGTCAAAATTTCATTATTTGATCAAAGATAATAAATAAGAGGAAACTGACTTGAGTTGGAAGCCTTTTTTTTTTACTTAGATGTTTTTCCATGGTTTATAGATAATTCTGCAAGCAAAGCTTTATAAATGAAAATACTTATATCACTAGAATAAATACTTGAGAAACTCCAGAAAAGAAAAGCATAAAATTTTAATTACAGCTTTAAATATATGTTTAAAATCAGCATCATACTTTTACAGATTCAACTTGTAGCCATAACTTTGCCTTCTAATACACACATGCAATGTTTTCAACATACCTACATTCTATATATATAACAACTCACAGTACTTAAACAGAAAGATTGTAGGTTTACTTCACGAATAAGACTACACTAAAGAATGTACCAAAAGACTGTATGGCTCTAATAAAAATCTAAATAACCATACAAAAAAATGAACTTTAGCTTTCAACTGTTTTAAGTGCAACAATTCAATGAAATACATTACAATTCTAAATATATTAGAAACATTTCTATATATTAATAATCAGGTCAGGCCTAGTTACTTGGTGGTTCACATATCCTGAATAATTATATATATACATGTGTATATATACGTATGTATGTATGTATAACTATATATACATGGGTATGTGAGTATATATAAGTTTACATCCAATGAAAAGACTTTCAGAAGATGAATTCCACTTTATGTTAATAAAATCAAAAACTTTAGGTCCAGTTGCAAAAAACACTATAAACTCAGGGAAGGGTAAACAATGCCTATATGTCTCAAGACTCATTTGTTTAAATATGTAATGTGGACAATGGTATTAGAAAGAACACTGCATAACATAATTCCTACAGATTAATCCCTGTTGTTGCAAATGGCAGAATTTTATTCTCTTTTATGTCTGGATAGTATTCCACTGTATACATACATACCACATTTTCTTTATTAATCTGTAGAAAATAAACCAGGTATAGAAAGACTAACATCGCACGATCTGACTCATATGCTGATCTAAAAATATTGATCTCAAAGAAATATAGAGTAGAATGGTGGTTACCAGATGCTGGGAAGGATAGAAGGAAGGAACGGAGTAGGAGAGGACTTTGAATGTTATCACCAAAACTAAATGGTAAATGTCTAAAGTGATGGATGTGCTAATTACCCTGATTTGATTATCATACCATGTATACATGCATTGAAACTTCATACTGCACCCGGTAATATATGCAATTATTATGCTTCAATTATAAATAAAATAAAACTTAAAAAAAGAAAAGACATTACAGGATGAAGTTGAAGTTATTTTTTGATAACTTTACAATATTGTTCATTGGGAAACTTCTCTAAATAACTCAATAGCTATTTGAAAGTGCTTTAAAATTTCATTATTTATGTAAATATATTTGAGACTAAAGTTCACAGTAATATTTTAAAGAACTGAAAGGCTCACATGGAATATTTACAGGGAATATTTAAGGCAAGTGAGAAGGATTTCAATCATGTATAAATTTTAAAAGTCCCAAACACCAAAAATATGAGCAATGTCAAAAGAAAAGGGAAAAACTGAAACATATATGTAGCAGGCAAAGGGTTTTTACCTTTAATATAAAAAGAGGCTTTAAAATATCAGTGTGAAAAAATTAACATTCTGGTACAAAAATTGGCAAAGAGCAGATTCATGAAGTAAAATAAATATGAACAGAGCAAGTATAAATGTAAATTAAAACAAGAGTTTGTTTGTTATCAAAAATCAATATTGTTACAAAAGTATTAAAATCAGCAATCTCATTTACTGCTGGTACATTTGATGTGGTATTTCTATAAAGACATTTTGCTATGTGTACAAAAAATCTTAAACAGAAGTTCATTGTTCTTAATATAGTAATACTACTCCTGAGAATCTACTATAAGGAAATTTGTCCAAAGAGTTTTAGAAAGATGTTTTTACAGCATGATTTATAATGAGAAATTTGGGAACAATAAAGGTTCAGTGGGTAAATAAATTAAGAAACAGCCATGCACTTTATTTTAAAATAGCTTAAAGTCTTATTTTCAAAGAATACCATGAAACATAGGAACAAACTTTTGAGAATCTTAAGAAAAACAATATGAAAATGCTATAGATGGTATAAAACCAACTTATAAAACAAGTTATAAATTTAACATAAAATTATATATACATACATAAAAATACATAAATGTATAATAAATATTGCTTATTACACATCTATTTTCATGTATTTTTGTAATGGGACTTTTATTTGACTTCTCTGAATTCAACAAAGTACAGTGGAAAACAGCTTTGTCATGAGCTAGTAAAAAAAAAAACAGAAACATCTGCATCAATGAAAAACCCAGGATTTCACTGTGAGTTGCATGGGTGAATGGTTTGCAAAGCATTGCAGGGTCTCACTGGAAGAACAAGAAGAATCAATGACAAGAAAACTAAATTTATAATCACACCATTTTTGTAACTGTTTGTGTCATTTCCAAAAGGGTCTCTAATTGTAAGTACTGTGCAGTATCCCTCATTAAACCTTTCATCTCTCCCATGACTTCTGTAGGGAAAGCAACTTCCCTAAATATTCTCCTAATATCTCTTCTAAGTAACTCCTACCCATCCAGATCTCAATTATCACTTCTTTCTGGAAGCCAGAAACCTACTCAGAACAGGGCAAGTTCCCATTTTATACAATATCTTTGCAGTTTTATCCTTTCCTATTGCACTTAATTCCAATGTAATTTAATAATTAAATGGATGATTCATTGCTGAATGCCTTCTTCCCTCTTTCCCAGAACAAAAATTTTATGGAGGTAGAAACCAGCCTCATCTTGTTCACTACTCTGACCCCAAGGCCCAGCAAATAACAATAGGCAGCACATTACTATGTGCCAAATATTCTTCTGAGTTTTTCAGGTATATTAATTTATTTAATTTTCATAACAGTCCTATAAGGGGGTTATAATTGTCTGCAAAAAAAGAAGGAATTGAGGCACAGAGGTCCAAAGTCACACAATTAGTAAATGTCTGGGCCAACAGTCAAGCCCAAGCTGCCTGGCATCCTTATCCACGATCTATGCCTTCTCATTGTAGGTACCCCATAAATATTTAAATAAATATTTGAAGAAATACATTAGCAATAAAATGTGTATTTGCTGTGAATTAAGTACCAGCAGAGACATGCCCTGTAACAGCTGTAGCTCATCATTTCATGGTCACCTGACCGTAATAGATGCAGAGGACTCCAGTCCCATAAGGGGAATACCATGAACAAAGCTCCATAGACACCCTTATTAGAAATTCAATTATAATGATTTCTTTAGAATAACAGGCTATTTGAGACTTTAGATTTTAGTGACAGAAATCTGAAATTAAAAGATTTGGAGAAAAGGCGTAAATGGTTTTATAACACATATATGCATCAACTCTAATTATAACAACTGACCAACCACAAAGCTCTCTGTTTTATGTGTGCTCTTATTTCTTGTTGAAATCAGCTTTGAAAGAGGGTCTGTAATTGCAAACAAGTTGTGCAGAATAAACAAGCCATTATTGTAATGAGGATAATTCTTGCTGAGGATTATTTTTAAAAGCCAAATTATAGACTCCCAGTCTAAATTGTATCTGTTTTTTTTTTTTTTTTTTGTCTCTTGCTTTCAAATTTGGTACTTATTTGCATTTTGCCTGACCTGCTAGTTAGAGCACAAGTTCACAGAGTCCCTTCTGAAGCCATAATGAGCTAAGGTAATAACCACTACATAATTGTGTTCAACTGCATACAAGTGTTTACTTTTTACTGCTGTGCGTCTGCCTCCGAGATTTTTGAGATGCAATTATGCATTGCAAAATTTGCAAGTTGCCAGCCTTGCTTGGACTATTTTTGCTATGTTTCACATTTAAACTGCTTAAGTGTATAAGTGGAGGTATAAAACAGCCAGGTTTTCCAGACTAGAAAATTACTGTTACTTAAATGGCAGAATTTCTGCTCTGTGGTTTCCTATTTCTATGCCTTGCCTCGGCTACATATCTTTTTAACCATCTGTTTCTTTCTGGCGACCAGCTACAGGGAGGCAAGCAACTGTATCTGCATTACTATGTGGTTTGACATCTGGTATCTAAATCCAACCATGGTATTTATTTGTGAATTGTTTAAATATGAGATCATATTAGTTACACTTGCAGATCCCTCTTCATTAACATTTCCAACCCTGCTCATGCCAGAACTGCATGCCATTTGCCATAGAGAAAGAGTATGCATGTTTTCCTGCAGGTTGCATACAATTTGGGTATGTGAATATGAAATTTTTTAAGTAACAAGAATATATTACACAAGAATTAAAATTGGAAATTTCGGATATGATAGTGAGAGGTGTTAACACACATCTCAATGTGCACATGCTCTTAAGGATTCCCAAGACCGCTCTTGTTGAACAAGTTCAAGAACTGTTGAAATGATGACATATATCAATCTTTTTGGACAAAGATACTATTGACCCATGATCATTTGGAAAATGTTGCTGTTCTCCCTAGAAGGAAAGGATTCTGCACTGTCTCCTCTTTCCCTTGTGGCCGAAAGTGTGCATTTGGAAAATGGTCAACTAGGGTTAGGGTACAGGAGGATACCCCAGACCTTAGAAAACACCAAAACACTGAGGAAATAAGACAATGCTTTGGTCTCATAAGCACCACTCATGATATAGTTTACAAATGATAGTCATGATGTTCCCAACAATCTCTTAATTCTTCCCACTTTCAATTTCCATACTTAATTAAGACCACTTGACAATCCAAGTGAGCCAAGAACAATTCAGGTGGAAAGAACAATTTTGTATTAAAAATAATCTCAGAAAAAGATGCATGATTTTGGTGGCATCCACTTATAAGACGAAAGATGGAATTGATCCTGCCAATGAAGGAGGCATAGAATCTACCTGGACTATGAGGGACCTCTTAAACGGAGTCCTTTATTTCTTGCTTCTTCCACTGTCTCGCTCTCTTAAACAGGTTTTGACATAGTCTTGTAATTATCACCTCAGAAAGCAGATATGAGATCTGTTTAACCAACAACTTGGAAAATATTACTTTTCACATTCTATAGAGAAAGTGTCAAAAAGGCAAACTCCAAATAAACTTAGGGCATATTTACCAGCTCCTTCAGCTGAAACTAAATTCCCTTTAAATTTGGTTAAAGTTATTTTACTTACGTTGCATAACCTCTCCCATCTACTCACCCACACCCTTTATTGACCTAGAGAAATCATAATCATCTTTTCTGATTCAGTTCAAATTTCTTTTCATCTGTGAAGACTGCCTCGATTCTTCCAGAAAGAGTCAAGTGCTTTGACACAACTCTCCTTTATACTTGAAGTACCTCTATGATACTGCAATGCTTCTATGTGTTTAGATCATGTGCTTACATGACAAGACCAGTCAATAACTGTCATAACAAGGTTGTATAACAAACTCAGTAACACTAGTAGCATAGAGCAATAAGTTTATTTTACTCACAGGTCTAAGGCTCAGCTAGACCCTCTGTTTCAAGTGCTACCTGTGTTATCCAGCTTAGGGAGCAGATGACAAGGAGAAGCTTCTCTAAAGCAATGGCATAACAGAGCCCAAAGAGAGTGAGCAGAACTATGTGAGGCCTCTTAAGCTTGGCTCAAAACTGGCACACTTACTTTTGCCCACATATAATTGGCCAAAACAAGTCACATGGCCAAGTCCAAAGTCAAAGCATAAGAAAGTACCCTTCATCCATAATGAGTCCATGGTAAGAAGACAGATGCAGGGAAGACTGAAAACACCGAGGCATAAAATTAAATCTACCATAATGTCTAATACAGCAAAGGACACACATTTAATAGAGATTTGTTGGATGAATGAATAAATAAAACCTAAAACATTAAGATTAAATCCCAAAGTTTGTGGAAATAAAATATGACAAAAAAAATAAATAAACACCTCAGTACTTAAATTCCTCTTTAGTAAGCTTTGAGTTATCAATTTAACATTGTTTGGACTTAAGTACATGCATTAGTTTCCTATTGCTATGGTAACAAATTACCACAAATTTAGTAGCTTAAAACAATACAAATTTATTATCTTATGGTTGTGGAGGTCAGAAATCTGACTGTGTCTCACTGGACTGGAATCAAAATGCTGGCAGGACTATATTCCTTTTGGAGACTGTGGGACACAACACTCGTTTTTTTGGTTTTTTTTTTTTGTCTTTTTCCATCTTCTAAAAGACAGTCATATTCCCTGGTTCATGGCCCCTTATCTCCTAAGCCAGTAACAGCACCCAAACCCTTTGACAGCATATTGCTCTGATACTCTTCTGTTGCTTCTTTCAACATTTAAAGGACTATTGCAATTACATGGGACCCACCTAGATAACCCAGGATAATCTCCGTATTTTAAAGTTACCTAATTAGCCACTTTGATTTTATCTACAACCTTAATTCTTTTTGCCACGTAACCTAACGTATTCACAAGTTCCACGGAATAGAATATGGACATCTGAAGAGGGGAGGGGAGCAGATTTTTCTGTCTACCACATGGCTACAACATATTCTAATGAAAAAGCACAGATCCAGGAAACAGTTCTAGTTGGAGTCCTAAAACTAACCAAAAATAGTAAATTGGACAAGTACCCTACAATTTCAATTATTCCTGGTGAAATGAGGAGGTTGTTGTAGCTGATCTCTAGGGGCCTTTCCAACTCAAATTTCCTTTATTCTGTGAATATATAGTACATCTAATTATACCTTAGAGTTAAAAGAGATTACAATGGCTAATTCATCAGGATAAAAACAAAAATTTAGGTGAAAGCCTAGCCGTGTTATGTAAACATGGAGGAGGGTCATTATTAATTCTCTCTGGGTGGCAATAGGGGCTTCATGGAGGAGGTGAGATCTGAGCTTACACACCCCTGCAGTAGGAACACTGATATCTGGAGCATGGGAACTAGATGTAGTTGAAGACCACAAACCTCATAGGGCACAAACCATGTAGTGAATGGTGAGAAATCACATGTGGACAGAACATAAAGAGGCAGGGATAGAGCCTGGAAGTATAGTGTAAGGTCAAATTGTGCGTTTTCTATGGAAAAAGGAGAGTAAATTTTTTTAGTAAGTAAGGAACAGGCATGGTAAGTGTATTAGTCCATTCTCACACTGCTAATAAAAACATACTCGATACTGGGTAATTTATAAAGGAAAGAGGTTTACTTGACTCACAGTTCAGCATGGCTGGTGAGGCCTCAGGAAACTTACCATCATGGAAGAAGGAGAAGAAAACATGTCCTTCTTAAAGTGGTAGCAGCAAGGAGAAGAGCTGAGCAAAAAAGGGAAAAGCCCTTTATAAAACCATCAGATTGCCTAGGAACTTAACTCACTATCACGAGAACAGCAGCACAGGAGTAACCACCCCCATGATTCAATTGTCTCTGACTAGGTCCCTCCCAGAACACATGGTAATTATGGGAACTAAAGTTCAACATGAGATTTCAGTGGGGACACAGTCAAATCATATTAATAGACTTTGTGTCTCTTATAAAGATAATGCAAGAATAACGAAAGGGTGGCTCCTTAGCTGCTTTATTTTATTTAACATTTTAGGTAATAGTGTTGCATTAAACTAGCTTATCAGATACCACAGAAAGATTTTCTTAAAGATTTTAAAAGCCAAAAGAAAAAACCAGTAAAGAATATTTGTGTCTCAGTTCACCAGTGGTCTTCATACGTAAAAAAAAAAAAAAAAAAAAAAAAAAAAAAAAAAAAAAAAT